>JAZAYU010000721.1:0-171032 GCA_038501625.1 Corbicula japonica | reverse complement strand
GGCGCAGTAAAAATAAAATGCAAAATATACGTTAAATAACAGTAAAATAACAGTAAGATACACGCTTAGTTGAATGTAAAATTACAAGTAAAATATGATAAAATTATGGTGTGATACATGTGATTTAAATGTTCGTTGACTAACTGCACGAGTATTCAGACAGGACAGTCAGTCAACCAACACCTGCAGTCGATATATATATATATATATATATATATATATATATATATATATATATATATATATATATATATATATATATATATGTAGATAAAATAAAAAGATTATATTTTCTTAAAAAGATTTATTTCCTTTAAGAAGTTAAAAATTGAATCGGGGGTAACTGTATTAAAAAGGTCAGACATGGTTTGAACATTAAAATATTTATTTCGAATGTGTGCAAGGTCCACACAGTGAATTAAAATATGACTAAGGGTAAGATCAGTAAAACAAGGTATACATTGTGGGGCTTCTTCCCCCTTTAAAAGATATGAGTGTGTAAGATAAGAATGTCCAATACGAATGCGACAAAGAACAATTTCTTCTCTTCGTGATGATCTAGAAGATAATGGACATTCTCCTAAAACAGGTTTTATAGAGAATAACTTGTTGTTATGATTCAAAGGATCTTCCCATGATGTTTGCCAGACAGTTTTTACAAAACTGTTAACAAGGGGTTTAAAATCACAATATGGGACTTTGAATGGTAAAATCTCATTATTAAGTGCTGTTTTTGCAGCCTTATCTGCTCCTTCATTTCCCTGAATACCAATATGACCAGGAAGCCAACAGAATATTATATCGGATTCCTGCAGGAGGTAAGAAATCTTCTGTAATAAATTGACAACAAGAGGGTTTTCAGTATTTTCATAATCAAGAGCTTGCATAGCAGACAAAGAGTCCGTGAAAATAAGTTATCTCATATAACCTTCAGTTTCAATGTGAATTAGTGCTAGTTCAATCGCCTTAAGTTCAGCTGAAAAGACACTAGAGTTATCAGGAAGACGAAAAGAAAAAGTTTTATCTTCTGTAACAGCTGCAGCGGCTACTCTGTTGTTTTGTTTTGATCCATCTGTGTAAATATATTCATAATTAAAAAAGTGTTGTTTAATTTCATTGTATTGAATTTTAAATATTTCAGGAATTGTTGTTTCCTTTTTATTTTTAGCAAGGTCATAAATAAATTGCGGGGATTTCCAGATCCACGGTGGAATGTCTGGAATCTGATTGGTTTCTATGTCATTCAGGTCTACATTTAAACTTTCAATGTACCGATTATTGCGTAAGCTAAATGGTGGAATAGTATTTTCCCTTTGTTGGAAAAGATCGTCGTACATTGGGCTAAATACAGTTTTGTAGGTCGGGTTTTTTGGATTTGATTTCAGTTTAAGAAAATAGTGTAGACCAAGTTTTTGTCTTCTCAAATATAAAGATGGTTCATTTGCTTCTGCATACAGGCTAGCAATTCGAGACGTTCTGAAGGCTCCGAGCGCTAATCTAAGGCCCTGATTATGAATAGTGTCTAATTTTTTAATGTAAGAATTCCTTGCAGAACCATAAACTATACACCCATAATCAAGTTTAGATCTAATCAGAGATCTGTAAAGTCTAAGAAGAACTTCACGATCTGCTCCCCAATCCATACTGGATACCACTCTGATCAAATTAAGAGCTCTTTGACATTTATCGGAGAGATATTTAATGTGTGGTATAAACGTTAGTTTTGAATCAAACACAAGTCCAAGAAATTTAAACTCTTTTACTACTTCAATAGGTGTATTGTCAAGGGTTAATTCAGGATCTAAATGTAATTTACGAACATTACAGAAATGCATACATTTTGTTTTGGTCTTTGAGAATTTAAACCCATTCTCGTTTGACCATTTATGTAGATTATTTAAGACTGGCTGGAGTTGTCTTTCAATGGTATGCATGTGTTTTGATCTGTAACAGATACAAAAATCATCAACATACAGAAAACATTCGATACCAGGGTTGACAGCTTTATCAATGCTGTTGATTTTGACACTACAAAGAGTAACAGAAAGGATGCAACCTTGAGGAACACCCATTTCTTGTTCGTGTGGGTCAGACAATGTATTGCCAACCCGAACTTTGAACTGGCGATCTTTTAAAAATGAAGAGATAAAATATGCAAGTCGACCTCTGATTCCAAAGTTATGTAAATCTTGCATTATACCATATTTCCAGGTAGTGTCATATGCACTTTCGAGGTCAAAAAATATAGAAACAAAGTGGTTCTTTTTTAGAAAGGCTTCTCGTACGAGTGTTTCAAATTTTACGAGATGATCTAAAGTGCTCCTTTGTTTACGGAAGCCAGATTGGAAATTTGTTATTAGATTTTTCTTTTCTAAAATCCAAACAAGCCTGGTGTTTACCATTCTTTCCATTGTTTTACAAATACAACTTGTCAGAGCTATAGGACGGTAATTTGAAGGATTTGTAAGATCTTTATCTGGTTTTGGGACAGGAATTATAATAGCCTCCTTCCAAGAGTCTGGGAGGATTCCAGTTTGCCATATTTTATTATAAATTTCAAGTAAACAGATTAAAGATGAATCAGGAAGATGTTTAAGAAATTGGTAATGTATTTTGTCTGATCCAGGTGCAGTATCATGTGCTTTTCTAAGAGCAAGTTTAAGTTCTTTTATTGAGAATAATTTATTGTATGCTTCAGTGTTGTTTGATTTGAAATTGAGTTTTGTTTTTTCTTGAACTCCTTTGTGCTTTTGAAATTGTGCGCTGTAGTTGTTAGTTGAGGACTTGTTTGCAAACGTGTCTGCTAAAATATTTGCAATTTCTTGTTTGGATGTAGCTGTAGTGGATGGTGTTTTAAGATGTTGAACAATAATATGGCCGTTTTTCCCTGATATTTTTCTTACCATATCCCAAGTTTTCTTTATGGAAGATCTAGAGTTAAGGTTTGAGACATATTGACGCCATGATGTTCGTTTGCTTTGTTTTATGGTTCTACGTGCTTTAGCTCTGGCGATTTTAAATCTTGTATGATTTTCAGATGTTGGTCTTAAATTATATTGTCTGAGAGCATATTTACGCTCAGAAATAGCTGTTTTACAGTCTTTATTATACCAAGGCTTGTTTGGATGTTTAGGGGATGTCGTGGTCTGAGGTATTGCTTCTTCAGCAGCCCTGACAAGTAAAGATGTAAAAAAGTCTGATGGATCTTCGTGCTCAGTTAGTTTGTCTGTTGAAATAGTTTGTTCACAACGAACTCTGAACAAGTTCCAATCAGCTTTGCGAAGTTTCCAATTTGGTGGGCGTTCTTGAATCGATGGGCCTTCTTCTGACAACATAATTGGAAAATGATCACTTCCATGAAGATCTGAATCAACATTCCAAGTAAAATCTAAAAACATGTCAGGACTACAGAGAGTCAAGTCTAGGGATGAGTATGAACCAGTAGCAGGATGTAAATATGTGTGTGATTTGTTGTTGAAAAGACACAAATTATGTTTTGTAATGAAATCTTCAATAATTTGCCCTTTGTTATTTGCGTCTGAACAACCCCATAATGTATTATGGGAGTTAAAGTCACCCATTAGAATAAATGGGGAAGGGAGTTGTGTTATTAGTTTGTCAAGTTCTGCAATGTTAATCGGTTGGCTAGGTGGAAGATAAAGAGAGCACAATGTAATAGTTTTGTTTAACGTTAAACTTATAGATTGTGCTTGTAGTGTTGTATCAAGAGATAAACATTTATGTGGAACATTATTACTGACAATTATTGAAACTCCTCCACAAGCTCTGTCATCATTGTGGATTTATGATAAGATAAATAGTGTTTTACAGAACAATTGTCAGTAGTTTTAAGAAAGGTTTCTTGTAGACAAACCGCTACTTGTTGGTGTTGAGATAAAAGTAAAGTTAATTCCTCATAGTTAGATCTAATACCACGACAATTCCATTGTATGATCTTATTTTTCATATTTATTCAACAGATAAAAGAGTTGAATTAAGATCAGACTATGTTTTAGCTGGATCCTGCAACCGCGTGATATGAGGTCTTGCACGCGACTCTTCATCTGCGATTTCCATCACAGACTCGGAGTCGTCTGATAATGCCTTAAACCGGTTATGAGCTTGGATGGGATCATCAGATCCCTTCTGTATTCTACCGGTGTCGAGTTTTATTTTCTCCTTTGGAGAGTTTTTCTTGTTGGCTTTGGTGTGCGGTTTAACTGTCACAGGCACAGTGTCACCAGCCGAGGCATCCGCCCCCACCGAGCCACCAGAGATCTCCGTAGAGACCTCAGCAATCCTCACAGGATCACTTACCGTGGCTCCCCGGGAGCCACCCACCCCAGCAGCGCCACCGTCCGTGGGCGCCTTTAAATTAAGTGTTACATTAGATGTTGGTTTAAAAGTGGTTGTATTAGATACTGGTTTAGAAGTAAACTTTTCAGTTATTGTCATATTTGGTTGTTGGCATGTGCATTTACATGTACAATTTCCCAGGCTTCTGGTCACAGATGCGTATGTTGTTGATGCAGTTGAAATACTGGACATTGTTTCAAAGATTTTCTTTGCTTCCGGAAAGGTTACGTTTTGTGTGTATTTGATTCTAAGTATTTCTTTTTCTTTTTTCCAAAATGAGCATTCTTTAGATCTTGCTGAATGGCTATTTCCACAGTTTCTACATTTTATTTCATTTGTACAGTGCTCTATATGGGAAAAATCAATTCCTAATTGGGCACATTTTGGGCACGTTTTGTCTCCAGGTTGTGAACAATTATCTTCGTCGTGCCCAAAACGGAAGCATCTGTAACACTGAAGTGGATTTGGAATATATATTTCAACATTTACTTGAAGGTATCCTACTTTGATTGTCTTGGGTATAATTGAGGAGTTAAATGTTAATATGATTGTGTTTGTTTCAATTCGGCGTCCTTCTTTTGTAATTTTGATTCTTCGTGCGTTTGTTATTCCTTGTAAGATAAAAAGATTAATCCTTCAATAATTTCTTCGTCCGAAAGCCCTTTTAAATCTATGCATCTTATGACTCCTCTTGATGAATTTAATGATCTATGTGGTGTACATGTGACATTCAAATCCAGAATCTTTTTGAGTTTTGTTGTCAGATTATTTGATTGTGTTTTCCTTTCCACTTCCACTAATAGGTCTCCTGATCTCATTTTTTTTACTGATTTCACATGACCTGCAACTGATTGGATTGTTTTGTCAATAACAAATGGTGATAATTCAGTAATTTTTTTGGTGTCCGAAAGTGATGTTATAACCAAGAACCTGGGAAATTGTTCCGAAATGCTGTTATAACTATTGCTAAAATCGTCAGTACAAGGACGTTTGGTACCCATGGTGTTATATAATAAATTCATCATTCAAGCCCCCCACCCGCCACGGAGCCCAACTAGGGGACACGTATATTGGAGCGGATATCCAGCTCCACGTGCCAGGGGTACCTAAATGGTATACTCGGATAGTTCAGTGAGCTGCCACCACAAATCGTACCCGATTAGCCCATAAGCCACCGCCTTATATTTCTTGGTTTTCAAAAAGTAGACGGAATATGTTTATTTTAAACATAGTGACGTTTGACAACATAGTAAATGTAAAAGGTGGAATATTGACATATTCTAAACAAGAATGCAATGGTAAATACATATCATGATAAAATTGAAGGTCAAATAATTGAGAACATATAGGGCAAGGCGTGGCTAGCCGATTGACAAGGTCGGGCCCACCTAGCCACCCTTCTAGGTTGAAATTAAGGCCAAAGTAGTGTGATGAATACCTGGAGATCCCCGGGGTATTCTCAACCACCAGGATCCTCTCTTCCAACCCATTGCGGGACGCCACCTACGGCAAACAGGCAGGTACATTGAGGGGGTTTTACCCTCTGCTGTACAGCAGCTGGGCTATTTCTATCCCCCCACCCAGCTGGGGGCCGAGCTACTGACAAAACGGCCCCACTTCAAAGTGCTCGCAAATGATATGTGTAAATCATACTTTTATTTATTTGTTTTTTGTTTTTTTTTATTTATTTATTTGCCGAAAGTGTCATATATCTTTAAAACTTGTGCAGATGGTGACAATGTGTATAATGTGTACAACTTTAATGTTTTTGAAAGACACTATTATTGTATCATTTATTGTTGCACATGATTGTTAAACCTTGTAAATTTATTATATGTTTTCACCCGTTGTTATTAGTTCGCATTGTTCAAGGTGATTATCTTGATCACGTGCGTGACAATTATTATCTAGAGGGGTGAATTGGCAAACCATGTGTTACATAGTGTGATGTTGATATTGAAAAGTGCAGTTTATTAATAAAACTTTAAAAGAAAATTCACCACTGTATATTTACAATTTTGTTAATGAATAAATGTGCAATATATCTAAATAAAATGTCATGAATTTTTATATTGTCTTTTTTTTATTATTCTCTTAAGAAAATACACGAAGACCCTCAAACAGTTTGATATTTATTTACAACTAGCATAATGTACAAATTTACAACGGGTTTCATAAATACATTGAAAACAAATAAACAATGATTCAATTACACAAGAAAATGTCAGTACTGTTTCCACTTTAGTTTTTTCTTAGGTCTAGTACTGGGAATTATAGTTTTTCTTTGAATCGGCATCCAGTTTGAAATATGTGTTTCAATTTCCTGTTGCTCATCGGGCAGTGTCTGTGGTTCAGTCTGTACACCAACACTTGAAACGGTTACAGGTTCTTTGAACTCATGACTGGGTTGCCGCGATAGAATTTCAAATGTATCCTTGGGCACCAACACTAGTTCGTCTGTACTCATGATAGTGACTTTAAAGCCGCCTTCAAGATATGAGGAAGCACTTCTGATATTTGTTGTAGCTGACGAAGTTTCTGTCCCCTTTTAACTTTCTTTTCCGCAATTTGTCTGATGGATTTTTTGTAGCGAACCAATAATTTCATTTGCTCTGTCGACACTTTAAATGTTCCATCTAGAAAGTTGAAAATAATTGCACAAATACTTTGCAGTTGCGAATCGTCCAACGTTTTTAATACAGCTTTTCTCTGCAACTTGTTTGAAGCAATAATGAACTTTAACAGAGTCGAATGCGTCTTTATTTCCTTGATTCCCGTCATCATTTCACGTCGTCTATTATTTATAAACGATCGTATCTTCACCAATGAAAATCTTTGTTCTCAATTGATATTTTTTGTCCGTATGTGGATTTAAATCCACAAGCAGGTAGCCATATGATAAACTCGTCGCTTTGTGAAATGCCGACATGATAGATGATGCATTTCCTTGAATCTGATGAGCAAATGTTTTCACCTGTGACACCGATCTTTTATTTGCCATTAACACAACATAATGAGCGTTTAATGAAATGTCCCTGGCAACTTTACCGCGCGGAAACAAGTTTTGAAGCAATATAATCGCAGTCATGTTATAGTGATGCACCAGTACAGTTACTAGATATTGCATGTCTTCAGAATTCATGACTGACATTTGCATGTCATCCAGCACAATAACAGAATGTTCGTTGTTACTTCTAGCCAATGTTTCCAAACTTTCCTTGCTCGGCATCCCTTTGTGCATGGTCAAATTGTCAATGCTTTGTTCCAAATTTGTATAGATAGGTTGCCATTCTTGGTAACAGTATAATATCTGTTTTGTTGTCTGGTCAAACATACCCGGTGCTTCGCTAAGAAGTCGATGAATAAATGTGCTCTTGCCCGACTGACTTGGTCCACAGACAACAATCGTTGTCGGTGTTTTAAAAGGCAACAATGCCTTTGAAGTCCACCACTGTTGCTCCATATTAAGCGCAATTGCTTTGAATTATGTCTCTCGCTTCGTTGATTTCAAAACACGAGTCGTATTCGCAGAATGCAATGACCGTGACCGACTCTGTTAAAGGTTGCCCGAAATAAGCTTGAAGTTGTACATGCCCTGCCTTTTCCAGAGATCTGAATGGTGCACTGGCATATGGTTGCAAACTAAATGCATACAGAGCATATCCTCTTTGTATGTCACTGATTTCAAATGGTATGGCGTCGTCTTTCTGCCATTTCCCGCTGACATCATACAGGGTGGAGAGAGATAGAACGCCGTCTCCAGTTTGCAATTTAAGCGGCTGTCCGTGCACGTTCTCACCGTTAAGCGTTACGCCAATTTGATTCAGATTGTAATACTTAAAATTAAACGGATTCCTGTCTAATGTTCCACGCAGCGGCATTCACGAAACCAATTATCATGCGTCTAGGGCACTTGCCTAGAAACATGTCTTCCCAAACAAATGATATCTGACCGGCTGGTATCGATGTAGATTTCACTTCGGATCTGATCAAAGGATATTTCGCCGTAACCTTCTGAAGCGCTTTTGAATGACCGAGTAGCACAGCCATGTTGATCTTAACTTTGCATGCTTTGAAAATAACGTCTTCCAGTATGATTTGGAATTGTTTTGAAGAGTCGGAGTGCAATAAACAAAATGGAACTCGGTTTCTGTAAAGTTTTATGTTGACATCCACTCCGTTTAATATAAATCTGTTATTATTTGCAAACACATCTTCGTGCAGAAACCCTTCTAGTTCCACCGACTTGCTTTCAGCAAACTGACGCGATCTTTTATAAAATCCATAGTTCCCACCATTAAACTCCATGGATTCTAAAAATCCAGCCGTGTCTTTGTAAAAGCAGTGCGATTGAAGCTGGTAGTTCTGTGCGTCTGCCCCGTACTTCATGAATACGTTAAACAATGCCTTGTATGGGTATTTGTTGTCTGAAGATGTTATTAATTTTCCACCTAGGGACACATCAATTTGACTCCACAGGGTGTGCAGTAAGTTGTTTGACACCCCTACATCTACATCATGTTCTAAAGGAGTTCCGTCAGCGTTCACAATTTTTAGCTTAACATAAAGTTTACTACGTCGCAGGTCTAAGTAATCCGTTCCATTGCCCGAGATGTTGAATTCAATGGCAGCATCTTGACTCGTCAGTTGGCTTATAGGTCTGTTTTCAACGCAATATACTCTTTCAACTCCTGTTTGAACTGGTGGCAAAGTAAACAATGACAGTTCTTCTAGCTGTCCCTCAGTAAATGTTTCGTCGCTGCTATAAGACATTATTACTGTTTGCTGAACACGTCGATGTTGTCGCTGTGACGTTTCTTAACACTTTGTTTCTTCGTGTGATTTTTCTTTCTTTTATTTCCTTTTTGTATCGCATCACGTTTAACTTCTGATTTAACTTGTTCCAGCGCCATTTGCGCCGGAGAGACCATTTTTATTTTCACGTCGTCATCTTGGACCACGTGACTGCTTCTTTGGTTTTCTATCGGTATGAGATATTCCCCACCCCGGGCATGCGTGTTGTATGAGATTGGTCGGCTATCCAATTTTCCACTGACCATGTCATCGTAAAATTTTTCCCACTTTTTCACGTCGGGTGCATAAAGCATTTTCCTACTCATTGTTCTTGAAATAAAACTGACAAAGTCGCGGGACCCTTTAAAAATGTAGCCGGTCGATTGTCTTTATCTCTTATATCAAACTGTATAGTGTTCACGTTTCTGATAACTATCGGAATGTAACACAGTGTATAAAACTGAACTGGTTTGCCTGAGAAAGATGGAATCCAGCGCAAAAGCGAGGTTGTATTTCCTCCAACAACAGTTCCTGAGCAGATACTAGAATAAACGTATAATTGTTCATCTTTTAAATCATAATCACAACGGAACTCAAGCAGCGCCATTTTCCATCGACCACTTTGATTTAAAGGAGACGTGATCTGAACTTTAAACGAATATGATTGGTTATCTAAAAATATGTCTTTGTTATCCGTGCTTTTGAATACACAGTACCGACTCATGTTTGCTCATCTGCTGGTTTTATGTCATCTGCATTAATCCATTCGTTGAACTTGGCTGGCCAGCCAATAAAGGATACGAGCCACTGTGTTTTTCCCTTATGTCGCCTTTTTCTGATAAGCTGGTCAATTTCCCATAGACTATTTTGATCTTTTTCGACTCTCTGAAGTTCACTGCTGTAAAAAGATCCTTCTATCGGCTCATTGTGAAAATCAACCAGGTAGTACACCGGTATGTTTTGCTTATAGCGTCTCGATGCTACTCTAAAAATTTCAGATGTCCATTTTTGTTGGTAATCTTTCCTGAAGACGGTCTTCAAATGCGAAATTCTCACAAGAGCACCCAAATTAAATCTGAATTTAGGTCGGTTTTGTTTCAATTGGACAATTTTAGGTTTCTGCTGTCCCATTTTCACGGTGTCGACGTACAGTTGTTCCCATAATCGTGACTCATTTGTTGCGTCAACATCGGCAGGCGCCATGTTTCCCAGCGATGAATGAGGAGAGTGATTGTAATTGGATACTAAATCTTGTAGTACATCGATGTATCGGTATGTCTTTTTGCTTCGGAAATATATAAACATCATATTTCGCAAAGTTCTTATAAATCGTTCGGCATAGTTTGCCTTTGTAGAAATCTTTGTGCTAAAATAGTAGACATTGTTTGTTTTCAAAAACTTCTCCACGTATTGATTGCGAAATTCTGAACCAGGATCGGTTCGTATAGTCCTTGGATGAACTCCGTTTGCAAAAATAGTTTTCAAAGCACCCATAACACTGGCTGCCTTTTTATCTAACAGCGGCTGCACATAGGCATATCTTGAAAATACATCAATGGCCACTAAAAGATGAATTACATTGTCATTGTTCTTTTTTAAATTTTCTAACATCCCACATATCATTCAGTCCACCAACTATCACTCTGTTTCTTTTAAATTTATGTTTTGCTGGTCGCTGTAAGCTGTAAGCGTCTTGTTTCTGTAACCATCTTTTTATTTTGTGCAATCCGATTTTGTATTTTCCTTCTTGCTGTACAATATGATACAATTTTTCGGGTCCACTAAATGAGCCTGTTCTCTTTGGATCATAAAACAGTTTACTTAAGTAGGACTCCATGTTCCGAGTGCGTGTTTGTTACCGTTCCAAGGAAAGCCACCGCTAAATGACACGGATCCAATATTAGTCCGTTTATTTAAAGTCCCATTGTCCTGTGGATGAGGAAATTGGCTCCTTCCAACCATTTTTAAATATAAACACTGTGGTGACCACTTCATGTGCTCGGACCATGCGTTGTCCGTGCTAAGCCACTGACATAAGCGAACATTACATCAAAAACATTTCACAATATCTCCTTCCCCAGTATAATACATTCCAGCCTCTGCCAGCTCAGATTTTGACGGCGTGATTTGATTCGGCCAACACTTGAATGTCTCCAAACGATCTTCATACATGCAGTATTGTGGCGAACTGAAGCACGTTTTAAACACGACGCTTTCATTTGCCATGTTGGGTTTTTAACACCGAACAACAGAGAAAAATAGACTCTTTCAGTTCGCAGAGCTCTTGGAGAAAGTCTTCAGATAATGATAGGTTTCGTCTACCTTTACTTAAACATATCGATAATTTATCCCGACGTCTTACCACCAACACAGAATAATCATCCTTTAAAGTCATTACCACTTTAAATTTTCCCTTGAATTTAACTTCACCTACTTGATTAGAAGGTTGTGGAAGCGTCTTGTCCATATCTAGCATTGCTTGAGCCATTGCAGTATGTCTACTCAAAGTTTGAATACAGCGGTGAATGAACAGCAATGTTTTTGCGCGCAAAAAGTCGCGAAAAATCTGGTGACGTTCTGGGCACAGATTGTTGCGATCTATATCGTGATCTTAACGTCAGTCATCAATCTAAGTCTAAGCAGTCCGCATCAAGAGTTGTGGTTAATACTTTTGAGTAGCTGTTTAGGATATGTTCTTCCAAATCCTGGTGTAAAATACAAAAATATGGCGAGAATGACGAACAATGACGACATAGAAAGACGATCGGTGTAGTCCAATCAAATTTCGGAATTAAATGAGTTTCCATGACAACATAACAACAAAACAAGGGATTAAACGAAACTATGTTTATTTTGCTTACAAAGAGATTGCGTCATGAGTGTGTCCTTTTGTTTTCAAACAAAGCAAACGCTCACCAGTCACGACGACATGTCTGGACTTGCTCTATATAACTTTTGTTCAAATAAATATGTTTCAGTACAAACTACTTTTTCAATCCTTCAACGTTGCCGAATTCAACAAAATGGCAACCGAACAAATTCAAAAGACGACGTCAATTGCCGACGAGAGAAAAAGTGCAGCAAAGAAACACTTTAACCCGCGACTTATGCTGCAGATTGGAAAGGAACTTTACGTATATGATAGCATATGGGATGGTAAAAAATACATTCATATAAGAGAGCTACATTTTGAAGATGGAAAGCCTTATCCAACCAAGAAAGGCGTCGCGTTCCCTTTGACAAGATTTGCGGAGTTTGTGGAGCAGTTTTCGTCGATTGCTGAGGTCATTGATAAATATGATCAAAAACAAGCTTCACTATGTGTTCACTTGGGAGGAAATTGGTATGTGTCGATACATCAGGGTTATCCTGTCGTCAACATCCGAAAATATTGGTTACCAGAAGATGCAACATGCGTGGTTCCAACGAAGAAAGGACTTGTGCTGACATTTCAACAATTTAATCAACTTCAAACAAATGTGACAATCATACGAAATATTGTGCCGGAACTGTCTTTTAATATTCAGTGCTATAAACGCAGAGACCATGTTGCACATTTGTGCTCAGAATGCAATCCTAATGCAAATTTGTACACATGATTGCCTGTTTGTTTCTCTGTTAAATATATTTTTAAATAAAGAAAATAAACCAAGTAATGTTGTTATTTTTGTAATATGGGTAATGATTGGAAACAATGAGTGTTTGTCTTAAAGATTTATTTTATTAAATATTGCACAGATAAATAAGGAACTTGATTATTACATACATTTTATTGCATACAAATGAGACAAATTACATCACATATTAACAAAATCTGTGTTCCAGTTTTATCAAACGACGTGCAATCAAAATTATGTTATGTTTCCAAGAGTCAGTTTTCATCAAAGTTTCACGCCAGTCCTTATTCAAAAATGTCTGCATACGTTTATTCACAGTGTCTTTGTACACAGATTGAATCGACGCTTTCCACTGTGTCAGCAGCTCTTCCTCATCTAGGGATTCTAAGGCTTCGTGACCGTAATAATCGAGTCGTTCTTCTGCACTCAGCATAATGCAGGAATGTTCTCGCTGAGATGGGTGGTCTATTTCACAACCATAGCAGCGACGTGTTGTGATACTATTTGCATTCTCTATCACAGCCTGTGCGTAACTAAATTGCAAGGCAAATTCCATCATACACCTCTTTTTGCTTTCGACAACTTCCGAGCTTTCATTTTGGTAAGCCATGCTTTCTTACAGCGTTCGTTCGAAAACTGAAGACTGTTGTTCAATTATTTCATTTAAATGATCGAACTTAAAACGGGTTGTTTTCTGGTTCAAAACGTCGAGTTGACATGGATTGATCATACCGGACAGGATTAACTATCCACTTAATTAGTGTCAAAATCCACTTGACAAGGATTAATCATACCCGACAGGATTAATAATTACTTAATTATTGCATCAATCCACTTAACAAACACTTCACTGGATTAAGTATTACGTCATAATCCTTGCTCTTGCTCAGGCTCCGGCTCCGGAAAACGCCTCGCTCTCACACACATACTGAATATTGTGGCACCTTAAATATTTGAATAACATACTGATTCTTCAAGCGTCAGTCACAAATATTTATTATTAACATTGTTAAATTAAATACTAAACATGTTAAATATGTGAATAACGTAGTGAAAACGAATCTTTTAATAAATTTAACGGGTAACATGGAAAAAGCTCACTTCAATGAGTTTTTGTAATACTCACTTCGATGAGTTTTTGTTGTAAATAAATGTGAATCCTTTAATCGTTATCGCATATATCTGCTTAAATAATAATAATAAAAAGATAAGCTGATCCGAATGTTTGCATCTGCTCTGGGTCTACACACAGTTCAGGATTCAGTTAATTAATTTCTGAAAAACACCCCTGTGCACAATGAATGAACTGGATTAAATCGTTAATAAGAAGAAACCATTTCATTAATTTAACGGGAAAGAGTGAATAAAGCTCACTGCCATGAGTATTTTCAAAGCTCACTTCAATGAGGTTTTGTTGTAAATAAATGTGAATCCTTTTATCGCATATATCTGCTAAAATAATCGCATTTATCAGCTAAAATATAATAATAATAATAATAATAATAATAATAATAATAATAATAATTAATAATAATAATAATAATAATAATAATAATAATTCATTTTCAAATGAGTTTTATTTAATATAAAATTATTTCAAATGATTACATTATACCTGTTTAATCCCCCTATTGTCAATCTAGTAGTAGAGGCATTGTTATATACGGTAGAGGCCATTGTTATAAACGGTAGAGTTCTTTGTTATATTTGGTAGAGGCTATTGTTTAAAATGGCCTCAGGGGGTGGCCTCGAACTCTCAGTTCCCTACTATTGGTAACTTTTGTATTATTTTGGTCCCAAAACATTTTCCATTATACATAGTATAATGGCGTTTTATAAAACAGTTTCAAGCTGTATTTGTGTGAGTTTTTGTGTTGCCTGATCTCTGAGTCTCTTAAAATGATGTAACATTAAAGAATGAAGGATGTTCTCATCATGTAATGTGTTAATATTGCATTTTTCACCTCACCAGTGTTTAGATTTCACATTATGTAAATATGAACAACTCAATCAGATTTCAGCTGCATTTCAGTTGTTATTTTAACAGTATTGAAATAAGCAAGGATATGAAATAAAATGAATTGATAAGCAGCAAATTACTTCCATGCTTTCTATTTTTCACATTACCTTCCTGTGAAAATGCAAAATTTATTCAAAAGTGAATTGTGTCGCTATAAGTACCAACTGAATTGTGTTTTCTGATCGGAATGAGATGCTCGGAGTGTGTTCAATAAATAAAAAAATGCATTATTTGGGGCTTTTTCAGCATTTATTATTATTATTATTATTATTAAATATTTTTCTGGAAATGTGCAGGGTTGGCAGAATTCCGGCAAATATGAGTATTTTCCTTGCCGGTGGTATTTACCGGCAAATACTGGCAAATACTGGTCGATTGAATTGACCAGTCTGGAATTTTTACGATATCACCTATTATCAGCATTCATATTGACAATTTCAAGTTAACCCTTCAATTGCCATTATATTTATACTTAAATTTAAAACTTTTATCACTTTATCCATAATGAATAAATACTGAAGTAACGAACAAGTGGTCATTTGAATTGACCGCCCGTGGAATTTATATAATCCAATGTATCCCTTAGTCAGCATGTGAACGTTTCAAAATTCAGTTATTAACAATAATGGACTCAGCATTTTAGAGGGTGAATTTTAATCCTAAACAAGTAATGTACACAACTTACAATAAATATACATGAATGCAATAACAAATAAGGTTACAATACAAAGAATACATTGTCTTTTCTTTCAACCGTAGGTATCTGTAACCGAACACCCGTTTGGCAGCTTTATGGAGTCATACCAATACACAACCATTTACTTGCACCTAGACAAATTGTATAGGTCATTTACGACACTTTACTGTTGCTTTTGTTGCCCTTGGCTATTACAGCCTCTTGTCTAACATTTTGTTTTAATAGTCTGGATCTTATGGCTTTGCTTGTTAAGTGTCAATGGCCGGGTGCACAGGTGGATTATCATTAATTTCTCACCTGTATGTTTAGGTTTGAGTTCTTTAAGATGTATATTTATTATAGTGATCACCTGATTTGAAATTTAATAAAAATATCTGAGTGATTTAATTATTATTATGACTTTACATTACAGTCAACTAAGTTGAATTCGGCAGTATTTTAAGGCAAAAAAACTAATCTGTGTAGTATTTGCCAGTATTTGCCGGGGGTGGTATTTACCGCCAAACCCTGGAAATTTTGAAAATTATAGTGCATTTCTCCAATTTCTTTATGTGAATAATTTTATAACCCGACAAAAAGCATTAAGGTGTAATGCTAACAGCTGCAATGAAACAAAACGATAGAATAGATGCCGATTGGTCAATTCCAAGTATTGCTTTATAGAATTCCATCCAAAATTGATTTTAGTAGTAATGGGGTCGGTTTAAAGGCAAACAAACATTACGTAACATGACGTAACATGACCTAGATAGCGGCCATCTTGTTACTAAAAATACATGACCTAGTTAGCGGCCATCTTGTTACTATAAATACATGTCCTAGATAGCGGTCATGTTGGAGGTAGTGCGCATGTGCGGTTCTAAATTTAGAATGACATCACGGGGTTATTTTGAGAATGACATGATCTCCCGGAAGTATACGGAGCTGACTCGTATACCCGATCTAGAGCTTGGTTCGCGTCCATTGAGGGTCAGGGACTCGGCTCTAGACGGAGAGAAAATGTCAATAGCATTGCATAGAACATGTTGAGACGTTTTGTTCGATACCTTACACGACATGGTTTCGACTTGAAATAACCGATATAACCCGTTTGTTCCGTGTGAATGATTTCGGTCTGGTTGTCGTGGATTTGCACCCAATGGACTTCAAGCCCCGCCCCTAAAAGTTTTTTGTAAGAGTAGGTGTTGGTAGCATATATAACAAAATGGCCGGGAATATAAAGTGGGCGACGCCTATCGCGTCGGCAACGGAAATAGCCAGATCGAACTGGGAACGAGAAATTCAAGAAACAACAATGTTATTTCGGCATTGGAAACGGCAGCATCCCGCCGGCGACAAACTCGATTTGCTGTCTTATAGCGGCGCGGCGGGTATTCATTCATCCGCGGCCTCTCGCGTGTGGAATTGCGCTCAGACAGCGTTAGCTCCGCCTCCCGGCATCCGCGAACGATGTAAGAATCGGGCATCGTAAGCGTCGATAAAAATGGATTTCTACATGTACATCACGGCCAAAGCTAAATCGGAAGGTTTTACGAATACACCGGGTCAATTTTTAGTCGATGTTCCTTATCACGTGAACACATTACGGGACCAATGGGAATGCGCATTAGTGGAAATATCGATGGATTGCAGTTTCGAGCCAAAAAGCGACAGATTGTACATGTGCGGCGAGTTTTTGGAAGAATCTTACATCAATGGGGACAAACAACAAGTACTAAGAAACGTAGAGGTCCGGGGGAAATACACAAAGTATCTCAACGAGCGTTATACAGACAGAAACTACGTCCGGTGCCTGCACGGATTTCAACATTATTCGATATGGCGATTTAAAATGTTGGACGAAAACCTTAAAACTGTGAACTTTAGTGCAAATGAACTGCACGCAGTGTTGCATTTTAGACGAAAACAAGCATGATATGTAAATTTTGTCAAATAAAATCTGATTAAGCAAAATATTGTTATTGTTATATACCGTTTATATAATTTTAACAATAGTACACATCCGTTAAATGGCTGTTTGTCACAAAAATGCCACACTTTGATCAGTTTTGTCACAGATTAAAATAAAAATGACACTCGTTGAATCGTTTTTGACCCTTAATAATGCATTTTCCCGTATGGTCCTGAACAAAATTTGTCATGGATTGACGTAAAAATGTCACACGTTGAACAGTTTTTGTCACGCATTATCACAAAAATGACTCACATTGAATCGTTTTTGACACTTAATAATGCATTTTCCCGTAAGGTCCTGAACAAAATTGGTCATGGATTGACGCAAAAATGTCACACGTTGAACAGTTTTTGTCACGCATTAACACAAAAATGACACACATCGAATCGTTTTTGACACTTAATAATACATTTTCCCGTAAGGTCCTATCAGTTTTTTGTCATGGATTGACGCAAAAACGTCACACGCTGAACAGTTTTTGTCATGCATAGACACGAAAATGACACACATAGAATCGTTTTTGACACTTAATAATACATTTTCCCGTAAGGTCCTATCAGTTTTTGTAATGGATTGACACAAAAACTTCACATGCTGAACAGTTTTTGTCATGCATAGACACAAAAATGACACTCGTTGAATCGTTTTTGACCCTTAACCATGTATTTTCCCGTATGGTCCTGAACAAAATTTGTCATGGATTGACGCAAAAATGTCACAGGTCGTACAGTTTTTGTCGCGCATTAATACAAAAATGTCATTCGTTGTTTCGTTTTTGACCCTTCACTATGTATTTTCCCGTAAGTCCTGAACAGTGTTTGAAACAAGAATGACACACGCTCAATCGGTTTTTTTACCCTTTTGTCTAAATTTAGAAACAGTGTCATCATTTTTTATTGTGATTGGCTGTCTATTTTTAAGAAATCTCGTCATAGTTTTGAAGCTAGTTATTTCAACCAACATATGCGATTTAATTTAAGTTTTCCATCAAGCGCATTTAACGCCTGAACGCAAATAAGACATGCCTCACCGCTATTTCGTTGGTTTAATGACTTTTCCGTCAATCACACTTTACGCCTGAATGCAAAATAGACAGGTCTCACCGCTCTTTCCGTGATTTAATGACTTTTCCAATAATCGCAGTTTTATGACAGATCACAAGATAAACACGCCTCACTGCTACTTCGGCGAGTTAATGAGTTTCCCACCTGAGTCTAAAAATAGGGTCCGGAAACGGTATGACCATATTCGGAAGATCACGTGTGAAGATCGTAATGTTGAAAATAGATACGCATTGTAAACGTTGGTTCATTTATGAACTGGACATTGAAGGATAAACATCGCGTATTTTTTCTGTGTGGGACTTATTAAAAGCAAAATGCTTCAGCTTATATTTTTTTGCATATTATCACAGAAATGTATTTGATGAGTAAATTTATGAAAGTGAAATAATTCATGCGTATCGTCTTCAGTATTTGCTTATATTTTGACATAATTCAGGGATGTTGGGTATCGTTGGAACGAGTGCGATGAGTAGAAATCAGATTTAAACCGGATGTAAAATCAGCCATGCGTATCGTCTTCAGTATTTGCTTATAATTTGACATAATACAGGGGTGTTGGGTATCGTTGGAACGAGTTCGATGAGTAGATGCAAGATTTTTGGTCGAGCCGGAAGTGAAATCATTCATGCGTATCATCTTTAGTATTTGCTTATATTTTGACATAATATAGTGATGTTGGGTATCGTTGGAACGAGTTCGATGAGTAGATGCAAGATTTTTGGTCGAACCGGAAGTGAAATCAGTCATGCGTATCATCTTAAGTATTTGCTTATATTTTGACATAATATAGTGATGTTGGGTATCGTTGGAACGAGTTCGATGAGTAGATGCAAGATATTTGGTCGAACCAGAAGTGAAATCAGTCATGCGTATTATCTTTAGTATTTGCTTATATTTTGACATAATATAGTGATGTTGGGTATCGTTTGAACGAGTTCGATGAGTAGATGTCAAACCTTTGGTCAAACCGGAAGTAAAATCATTCACACGGAACAAACGGGTTATCTCGGTTATTTCAAGTCGAAACCATGTCGTGTAAGGTATCGAACAAAACGTCTCAACATGTTCTATGCAATGCTATTGACATTTTCTCTCCGTCTAGAGCCGAGTCCCTGACCCTAAATGGACGCGAACCAAGCTCTAGATCGGGTATACGAGTCAGCTCCGTATGCTTCCGGGAGATCATGTCATTCTAAAAATAACCCCGTGATGTCATTCTAAATTTAGAACCGCACATGCGCACTACCTCCAACATGACCGCTATCTAGGACATGTATTTATAGTAACAAGATGGCCGCTAACTAGGTCATGTATTTTTAGTAACAAGATGGCCGCTATCTAGGTCATGTTACGTCATGTTACGTCATGTTACGTAATGTTTGTTTGCCTTTAAACCGACCCCAGTACTACTGATTTTAATGCATGTCGTGCAGAAATTGCTGAGTCCTTAAACCTTTTTTGCAATAAATGGTGCAAAAGAGAACATGCTGAGCCTAATGCACTTTCTAACTGGAAAAAACACATATTCAAAATAATAGACTCTCGTATATCATTTTATGAAAGAAACATTGCTTTAATACCACCTCGACCTCGTTTTAACTTTCGTCATTTGAAAAAAGGAATTAAAGACTTTCATAACAAATTTGTTTTAACACCTGCTGATAAGGCTTCTAATAATGTAATTATAGTGTGACGGGTACACTATAATAATATTCGAACTGAATAACTGAACAGCACTAATGCTTATATACTGACTTCTTCATCTGAGAGTGTAATTGTTACTGCACACACTCTACAAATTACAAATTTTAGAATCAGTATTGAGCCGAAACAAGACAAAGTACCTACTATGTATTGGCTGCCTAAAATGCATAAAACACCGTACAAAGCAAGATTTATTGCTAACTCTAGTTCTTGCACTACTACTAAATTATCCGTGCTCTTAACTTTTTGTCTTACAGCTATTAAAGAACATGTAATTAGGTATTGCGATAAGGTTTTTTAAACATCTGGCAAAAATTTATTTTGGTCGATTAAAAATTCAAATGACGTTTTGAAAAAGCTTATATAAAATAATTTTCAGGCGTTCTGTTATACTTATGATTTCTAAACTTTATATAACTCGCTCCCTCATAATTTAATAAGAGACAAGCTAACCAGTCTCATTGAAAAAACGTTTGCGAGAGAAAATAAAACCTTCATCGCTTGTAATGACCATAGGGCATTTTTTACAGATGGTTCTTATGATAATTTTACTTTGTGGACTTGTCAAGACCTAATAGAGTCGCTAACTTTTAACTGAATAATACGAGGGGTGTTCAATATATAATGAGACTGTGTTCATATCTTTTATTTGAAACATTTAACGGTAATATACAATAGATAATAACAAAGTTCATTCATTTCTGAATACATTCAGAAAATATTTAAAAAATCCACAAAACAGCTTTAAAGTAACAGCATTTATAAGAAGGTCATGTTTGCATCATCGCCCCCGGGCAACAAATATGTCGCGACGTCAGCGACGTCGATCGCATTGTAAACGTCGCTATATTGTTTTATTACATTCAAAGCTTTTCAAAATAAGCTGCCGAATGCAGAACACATCATTGGTGGCGTGCAGCCCACAAATTAATGACTTATTAACTGATCAATATTAATGCAGGAATTATAAATGTCTTAAAACTAAATAAATGAATTCTTATGTTTTTATTATGATTTTATATAGAAAAACGCCGATATACTTATATATACGATATTACTGAACCTCTATAGGAATTATGCAACACTTTTATGTATTAAATATTTAATTAACTTTTCTCATGCTTAAATTTTTTGTCAGTATGCGATGCGCAGTTCCAAAGCTCCATCAGCAATTTCGGCAAGCTCCCGCACCATTAAACGTCTGTCCATATCAAGCGCTGACTGAATTGACGCTACGCATGACGCTGTCACGGACTTCTTATTACCGAACCTTTGCTCGTCATTTAGTGCTGTATGTCCCTCAGAAAACTGTTTGTGCCATCTAAATACTAACACACGACAAGCACTGTCTTTCCCCTTAGTCTCTAGTAACATTGTTCTTTCCCCTTAGTCTCTTGTAACAGTGTAAATGTTTTCGTTGCCGATTTACCTAAATTCATACAAAACTTAATGTTTGCCCGCACTTCAATACGTTCTTGTGTCATCATTTTTAAGTGACAACGTGTAAGGGTGACCGTAAACAAATGTTGATTATTTCAACGTTTTACAACCAAATGACGTCATTTTTTCATATGAGGTCATTGATATAACGAACAAATTATTGGCGGATTTTTATGTAATTGCAAAAATAGGTTCTTACTTTACTTTATATCATAATGTATGTCTTTATTATACAGAATGGACGGGGGCGATAACGCGTTACTATGGTTTTTGGAATGATCATAATTTCTATGTCGCATTATATTTTTTCTACCAAAGCCGGTATTCTAATCAAGGATAAGTTATATTTAATAATGATACCAAATTTTGATATATTTCATGTCAGAATAAAAATATATGAGGACAGTCTCATTATATATTGAACAACCCTCGTATTTATGTTAGATTCGGTACCTCTATTTATAAACAAGTAATAGGCATCCCAATGGGTACTAATTGTGCACCCCTTGTTGCTGATCTGTTTTTATACTGTTATGAAAGAGACTTTATGTTATCTCTTTCTACTGAACATCAAGATGATATTATTACAGCTTTTAACAACACCTCGAGGTACCTTGATGGTTTATTAAATATAGATAATAACCATTTTCCATTACTGGTTAATAAGATCTACCCTAAAGAACTACAACTTAACAAAGCGAACACTTCAGAAAAGCAAGCAAACTTTCTCCATCTAAATCTGTCAATTGAAAATGGTTATGTCACTACTAAAATATATGATAAAAGAGATGATTTTAATTTTAATATAGTAAATTTTCCGTTTTTACTATTACTATTACTTGTTTATAAATAGAGGTACCGAATCTAACATAAATATTATCTAGTAAGAAAGTTAGCGACTCTATAAGGTCTTGACAAGTCCATAAGGTATAATTATCATAAGAACCATCTGTAAAAAATGTCCTATGTTCATTACAAGCGATGAAGGCTTTATTCTCTCTAGCAAACGTTTTTTCAATGAGACTGGTTAGTTTGTCTCTTATTAAATTATGAGGGAGCGAAGTGTATAATGTTGAGAAATCGTAAGTAGACAAACAGAACACCCGATAATTATTTGATTTAAGCTTATTCAAAACGTCATTTGAATTCTTAATCGACCAAAATAAATTTTTGCCAGAAGTTTCAAAAACCTTATCACAATACCTAATTACGTGTTCTTTTATAGCTGTAAGACAAGATGTTAAGAGCACAGATAATTTAGTAGTAGTGCAAGAACTAGAGTTAGCAATAAATCTTGCTTTATACGGTGTTTTATGCATTTTAGGTAACCAATACATAGTAGGTACTTTGTCTTGTTTCGGCTCAATACTGATTCTAAATTTTGTAATTTGTAGAGTGTGTGCAGTAACAATATCACTCTCAGATGAAGAAGTCAGTATATAAGCATTAGTGCTGTTCAGTTCTTCAGTTTGAATATTAATATAGTGTATTTGTCACACTATAATTACATTATTAGAAGCCTTATCAACAAATCTGTTATGAAAGTCTTGAATTCCTTTTTTCAAATGACGAAAGTTAAAACGAGGTCGAGGTGGTAATAAAGCAATGTTTCTTTCATAAAATGATATACGGGTGTCAATTATTTTGAATATGTGCTTTTTCCAGTTAGAAAGTGCATTAGGCTCGGCATGTTCTCTTTTGCACCATTTATTGCAAAATAAGTTCAAAGACTCGGCAATTTCTGCACGGCATGCATTAAAGTCAATTTTGGATGATATTCTATAATTGGGACCTTTAGAAATTAAATTACGAATTCTAGAGTCTTTGATTAAATTAAGATCACCGGTAACAATATGACCGGCAGGCTTATAGCAATATTTAGAAGTTAAACAATCTCAAGATTTTGGTGTATTTTCAATGATCTGTAAATCCGATGTAATTTTATTGTAATTAAAAATTGTATTTCTAGTTGGTTTGTTGTATTTATAACAAACCATAGGCGATTCAGTATTCTTAAAATAAATAGGAACCGCCGATTGAACTGTTTTATCTTTAAATATACTAGGAAGGTCAATAAAATCTATTCCTTTATTTAAAAAAGAAATTTTAAGGAAATGTCTTTGATGGTCAGATTCCAAGTCAATATGCGGCCTGAGAACATGCCGAGTATAACACTGAATAAGACTAGCAACCTCGTAAAATGGATGGGTTCTAATGACGATGTCGTCAGCTTCCTCATCCAGTTTCTGCAAACTTGATATAGAAAGAGAAGCTAACCTAGATAGCATAGCGTGTCTGCCAGATTGTTTTAAAATAATATGTAGGTCATGAATAGAACAACGAATACGTGATTTTCTTTTTATGTTTCCATTAGTTCTGCTTCCGTGCGACCTCGATTTTCTTTTACGTATTTCAAGTAATTCAAAGACGTCATAATCAGGATTTTTAGAAATGTTGCCTTCTTGATAAATATTATCATTTAAACCAAGTGGGTAAGGAGTTTGTAATTTTTTAATCCATTTTGCAAGTTTTATCGTCGATACCCAGATCTAATTCATAAATACAGGTTTAGTTTAAAATCACTATTGCAACAATGTATTTCACAGCCAGTTTTTTATGGAGATTTAATTTATAAACTTATGAAGATAAAGGGCAATGTTAATTTCTCCCGGTTATTCGTAAAAACCATCTGTAAATTTAAAAAGAAAAGGTTACTGACATGATATTTTACAGCGCTCTGCATGCCTGGTGATTAACCCTTCTACAGTTGATCATTATGCTTACCTCTTTTGTTGCACGACGGTGGCAGGGGTTTAAGAGTTTATGAAGGTTTATGAGGAAATCTTTTCTTAAAATAACCTAGAAGCTCGATTTGTTTCTTTTATCCGTGTCATCGTGTTCTTGCTGATTTTACTCCAGGAGTTCTGGTCTCGGTAAGATCATTGAGTACCCGCCCTTTGGCTTTGCAACGCTATTAGATTCGTATGTCTAATATGTTTGTGTGCTTTTGCATGCAACATTGTTGAGCCGGTAAGTGGGTTGGAGTTGTTTCACCAAGACAACTTGTATTTCTTTTGTGATATGAGAACCTGTTGGGGCAAGTGTGAGGTTGGTGCACCCTAGAACCTGGTTTAAACCCCCCAGTGGCAATTTGATTAGCCACTGACCGTTCCAAGGCGGTAACCCCTCATTTTTAACTAGGTTTTCTTTAGAAAATTCCTGGTTATTAGATTGGGGTATGTCGTTGGGCGGGCGGATGGGCGGGCGGGCGGGCGGTCGTCAACATTTTGTGAAGTTTTTTGTGAAAGTTATGTTTTTCTCAGTAACCGTTCAAGGTACAACTTTGAAACTTAACCTAGTTGTCTGACATATCAATACCAATTATCAGGACAAGTTTCATAATTCCTGACTGCATTTTCACAAAGTTATGCCCCTTTTTCACTTAGAAATTTTGTTAAGTTTTTTTGTGAAAGTTGTGTTTTTCTCAGTAACCGTTTAAGGTACAACTTTGAAACTTAACATAGTTGTCTCACATCTCAATACAAATTATCAGGACAAGTTTCATAATCCCTGACTGTATTTCGACAAAGTTATGCCCCTTTTTCACTAAGAAATTTTGTTAAGTCTTTTGTGAAAGTTGTCTTTTTCTCAGTAACCGTTTAAGATACAACTTTGAAACTTAACATGGTTGTCTTACATCTCAATACCAATTATCAGGACAAGGTTCATAATCCCTGACTGTATTTTGACTAAGTTATGTCCCTTTTTCACTTAGAAATTTTATTAAGTTTTTTGTGAAAGTTGTCTTTTTCTCAGTTACCATTCAAGGTATAGCTTTGAAACTTTATATAATTGTTTGACATCACAGTACCAATTATCAGGTCAAGTTTCATAACCCCTGACTGTGTTTTGCCAAAGTTATGCCCCTTTTTGACTTAGATTTTTTGTTAAGTATTTTGTGAATGTCATCTGTTGATGCCAAATTGCCTGTTGACGCTTAGCTTGGTTTGTGGGTAGCTTATATCAACAGGCAGCTTGAGATTGCTACCCAGGTGTCTGTGATAAAGGTCAAGGTCACTTACTTAATATAGAAATTCAGCTTACCCTCAATAACTTGAGTTTGCTTTTACCTCTGGATGCCAAACTTAGTATATGAGTAGCTGATATCAAAAGGCAGCTTGGGATTGCCACAGGTATCTGTGATCAAGGTCAAGGTCACTGTTGCTTAAAATAGAAATTTAGTTTTCCCTCAATAACTTTAGTTTGCTTTGTTATATTTACCCCGAACTTGATGTTGGTATCTAATATCAAGATGCAGCTTGAGATTGCTACCCAGGCGCCTGGGATAAAGCTCAAGGTCACTGTCGCTAAAAATAGAAATTCAGTTTCTGCTCAATAGCTTGAGTTTTCTTTGGGCTATTGACACCAAACTTGGTTTGTGGGTAGCTTATATCAAGACACTACTTAGGATTGATACCCAGGTGTCTGTGATAAAGGTCTATGTCACTTTTGCTAAAAATAGAAATTGAGGTTTCACCTTATTACTTGGGTTAGCTGTGATCTATTGACACCAAACTTTCTTTGGGTTGCTGATACCAAGACGCAACTAGGGATTTCCACTCAGAAGTCTGTGATCAAGATCAAGGTCACTGTTGCTAAAAATAGAAGTTCAGTTTCTTCATATCAGATATTTTCTTTACAAAAGTATAAGTATTAAATGAAAACCTGGTTTTCGGCGCGTGGCGACGTTTTTAACTTGTTGTTAATTGTTTTTGGTGTCTCTTTTGAAACTGATCAGTTTATTAACCATGCTATCTCCCTCTCTTCTTCTTGACTGTGTGGGGAGACTGTTTTTTCTGAATGTGGCGATTCCTGATATGCATATTTCACCTTTTCATATTTTCTAGGCAGTGAATAATTTGAGCCAGTCATGAATGAAATTACTGTTTGAATTTTGACTTTCCGGGGCCTGTTTATTAAGGATAAACTTAAGATAAAACACATTCATTAAAAGTTGGCTTTTTAAAAGGTCAATCCGTAGTCACGTGACTGCCTTTGAAGTGATTCAGACTCCTCCTTACTCTTAAACAAATAATACGTCATAGCTCTATAATACTTATTTACAAATGTGTTTGTCAATCAATTTTAATTTAAATGAATCGGTCATAGAGAAAAATGGCAATTAAATACTTGGCGACCTACCATTACACCCTCCTTGTACTACGCGCATTGGTTGGCCAGTAAAAAAGTTAATAATGTCACTAAAAGTTATCGCAACTGTATGGCTGTTACAACTTTAAACAAATTCTACGAGTACTTTATCACCACATTAGTAATCGTATATTATACATGTACCTGTACGTTTCCAATAATACCGTTCAAATTCTACTAAATTTATTGATAGTATATAAACGAAATTTGTAAAGTTATGAAAATATGTTCATTAAATTAGAAAATGACACTTGTCTAGTACATAAGAGCGGGACTTAAAATGTTTTGATAAATGACAAACAAGAAAAGTTGTTTTTGACGAAGAAGAGAGGCATGTTTTAAGAAAAAAGAGAGATTGATTGAAGTTAAACGAACTCAGAAGTATTTTGACTCAATGAAGATAGTAAATTATGCTTAAACATAATTCAAGTCTAAGATAAATGATTATCGCAAAAAAAACAGTACTTCAATCAGTAAAAATATCTTAAGTTTGACTGGTATGTTATCTTGGTTGGTTAAAGACTTCGATAACTTCCGTGTTGATTGTAAACGTATTGGTTAAAATATAAAATTCCAACTTAGCTACGTTGTATACGATAAGACACTATCGGTGTTTGGAATTGTGTAAACTTTATAAATCTTAAGAATGTATTAGTACAATTTACATGTTCGATTTTCAATACATAAAAAGTTCTTTAAGTTAGGCAAAACCTACCATGTGCTAGAATAAAATATCATCAACCAGATCTTGACGAGGGGCAACCTATTAAAATATGGGCTTATGATTTTTATTAGAGTAAGTCTTGAAATACAGCGAATTACGGGAAAATTTTGATAAATTGTTTTCAAATTGTTACATGTTATTGTCAGTTGAAAAAAATTAAACCTAAAAAAGCTTTATAACTTTTTTTTGTAAAAATTAAAGACAACAAAGATTTTGTCTCTTGTTAGTGATTTATGACTGTGACTGAGAAAATTGGCCAAAATGAACTAACAAATGTTTAGGGGTGTTTCTGAAATAATGAAATCTGTTGAGTAAAGATAAAAGGTCAAACAATACTGCTATTTTTAAAGGTATACATTTAAAGACAACAACTATTTCCGTCGTTCATGATAAACACTTTTATTGACGTTACTGTATCTGACGTCGCAATTTCAATGCTGCATATTCGTGTGAAGTTATTTTTTTTCTTCAAATGTTGCTTAATAATACTAAACGATTCAATACAACATATACATGTGCATTGCCTGTTTTAATATTTGTGTAATTGTTTAACTTTATATAAAAAATAATTTTAAGAGATTGTCCTTCATTTTCAGTTTTTTTAATGTGAAAGAGAAAGTGACGGTGACATGCTTTATGATGAGGACATGATATAAGTATTTTCATGCACTCGGTCTAGCATCACCTTCTTTTCCTAAATCTCCTGATGATCGAATAGAATTCGACTCATCGGAGACCGTGCGACCAGTTGTCCAGACAGTCCAATTATCAAGTCCGACGACTGTAAGGAGAATGTTTTTAGATTTTTGCGAAGAAGTCATGAAGATCAAATTCCAGCAACGCATATGGCGCCATTTTCCACAAAAGCAAATGGTAAATCAGAAATTAAGCGAAATATGCATACCAGAAAAGCCACAAATTCCATACTAGCAATTATAAACCAGAAAGAGAGAGCGCAGAGTTTACATAACGATCAAATTTAAAAATGTAATTACTTAGAAAGTTTGTTTCCAGATGCCTATACCTAATGTATGTATTATGATAACAATAATCAACATATGTAAGATTTTTGGGTAAGTAAAATGTGCTGCTTGTATTGAAATAAGTTCTTTTATGTTTCAAGACTGTCAGACAAGTAGCACAAATGAACTATGTTGATTGTTTCAATAATATCAGTAATAGAAATAGATTATTGACACCTTTTTTGAATTAATTTTAATAGTTGTTCTGCTGCTTTTCCAATGCTACGATTTATATAAGCTTATAAAAACTAACTTTTGTGAATATTAAATAACAATGCAAAAATTGTCTCAAACATGTGAATGATAAACTTCACTTTGACAACCGTTGTTGTTAAAAAGTGTATTTTGCTTATGGGCTTTTAAAAAAGGCTGGTTCCTGCGATAAAAATATACAACAATTGTTACTACCTTTTTCCTATTTTGCAAAGTTGTCTCAATATGCCCTCTGAATATTTGAAAGTTCCGTCAAAATAGCACCAGTTTCACCTATGAGTGGCACTTTAGAGATTTTGATCAATTAGTTTCAATATGCAAAACAACGGAGCAACCAGTTTTGGACTATTTTTGAACTAAAATGTTTATTTTTTTTTACTTTTATAGACATTCTATAAACACCCCATATCAGGAGTGGCCACATCCAGCAGACACACCTTACCAAATCAACCAAAGAGTAGAGAGGACAGGAAGCATGATTATAAAGTGATCCGTTTCAAAGAAGACGCCGCAAACAATTAATCAAAAATAGCTTCTAGGGTGCTCCAACCTCACACTTGTCCCATATGAACAAACAAGTACAAAGTTTCTTTGTGAAATAACTGCAACCTACAACTTAATGTTGCATGGAGACCAAAAACCAACGAATAGAAAAAAATGTTGTTGTTTTTATTTATTTTCACAGAAACACTAACAAGTTCTTCCCAATGTTACTTGGACTGATGTAAAAATCGGACATCATTATTGACATGTTAGTGATAATGTTGCATCTTTTGGTCTATTCATTTTGGGTCAAGATGAGAGGTTAATAATGACGAAATTTTGTGGTCGTTGGTCAAAATTATAAATCGTTTTTTTGTTGTTGGCTTCACATGTTAGCTTTATTGTTTTAGTTCAGATATACGTGGACTGGTCTTATAAGTGATATTGGCACTGTTATTTCTATTATAGTAAATGGCTCCACATTTCATCAGTTTCATGTCCGCCCGCCAATTCTCAAGCCGGTAAAGAAATCATGAAACTTGGAATAAATATGAACAAACATACTGTGATGATGCCAGTCAAGTTTTGGAATAATCAAAGTTGTACAGGCCCATGAATAATAATCCAAAGCTCCAGTAGTTTCATCTCTTTGTTCCATTATTTTTGAAGCTAGTGTCTAGAGTTTTCGAGGAGCATACGCCAGTTCTTGTGATTCTTCATTAGTAAATTAGTCATCCAATCTGTGTTCGTATTTCTATCTGTCGTCTCAGACGGAGGGAAATTAAAATGGTTTTTCCTTTTAATGTCCTTAGATTGGTACAATGGTTGTTCATGACAAGTAGATCACCCTTACTGATTAACAGTTAAAAGGCAAAATGTTTAAGTGGTAGTGATATCAGTGCAAAAATATATTAATACAAATTAACAGTTTTACATACAAACTCATGTGCTGATAAAACTGTTGTCTGTTTAACATGCTCAACAAATTTAAAGCATTCCCAGTATCCCATAATCCTGGAGTCATATCACTAATATTGATAACAATACATCACAACAAACCGATTATATTGGATAACCCATGCCGGATTCGGCGGAGATAACAAATCGACAAATTTGCTGGGTTTTTTTAATTAACTTTGTTTTACAAATATCCCTTTAAAATATTGCTATTATACTATCAAAGAAGAAGAAACTTGAATGTAAAGGAAAAAAACCTAAACTGAAAAAGGAAAAAATACAAACAAAAGAACTAAGTCGCTTCTTGTCAATGTATATGACCATATCTGCGATTCTCTTAAACGTTTAAAGAATGCGGAACGACGTACTTTACAGTCGTGAAATTTAGTAAGAATAATGTGCTTATATTTTTTTATTTGTTTAAATAATCTTCGTTTTGTTATTTTCTACTTTTAATATATAACATTTTCATTCAAATTTAATCAAGTACAGTACTTTGGTTTATAAAACCCACAAAGATTATTCTCTTCGGTTCTCTTTTGTAATGTTTATCTCTTGTGTTGAAGAGAGGTCGTTAAATTTATTAAAACAGATGTTTTACATCCAACAATTCATCCATTTGAATAACAAATAATTACTTGTACAAAACAATCTTAAATAATGATGAATATGAACACATTTTTCGTATAATTCCTATCCTGTCAGGGCGTCTTGAATAAGGTCTGAGCAGTAATCTACTGAAATATACGCAAGATGACAGCTGATTAAAAACATCAAAAAATAAAGTTTGATTAATTAAATATGTTTAACAAAGCACCTGTACAAAATCTCGATATTTGTCTATGTCAGAATGCTAAAAAAATTACATTACCACTATCTGACCATACATGTAAGTACACAGATGTAAACTTGAAGGTTTTCTAAATATTTTAAATAAACAGCTATAGCGACCTTCTGCTATCCGGAATTGTTTATAACTTGAAAGTAACATTAAAATGTATCTAAATGCTAGATGCTACATAATATTTATTCACTGATAGAGGAAACATAAGCAAAAAGCAAGACGGCTATGAAAGTCAAAGGTCCCTTATAACTTGTCCAAAACTGCAAAATACTATTAGTTCGGTCCACAAATTTTAAAAATAATTTCTTCAATACTACTAATATATGGCGGCGGAGGGCGGTGGCGGCGGTTGATCACGCTTTCATGTTCAGCAGTCTAACCCACGTTCTCGTCATAAACATACACGCGGTATTCATGGTGTATGTTTGCGATAAATATTATGTTCCAATTCGTTTAGAACAAATACATTACACTCATTGACCAATGGAAACACTCAACCAATCGCTACGTAGTTAAAATTCAGCCAATCAGAATTACCGTTTAATTTTCGTTTGACACATTACCGGCGTCATTGTATGTTTGGATAGCGTTAGTGATTTTGTTTTTAAATAAGATTTAATGAATAAAGCTCTATAAAACCTTATTCGTACAGTGTGAGAAAAATATCTCGTTATTTCATATAATCTAAAACCACCAATCTACGTTTTTAAAAATAAAATTGTAAAATGAATTTATGCGTTGCGTCTTATTTTTCGTTTGTACTGACCATTTTTAAATATTAAGTCGTAGTAGGTGGTGATTGTGGCGACGGCGGCGGAGGAGGAGGCGGCGGAGGTGGAGGCGGCGGAGGAGGAGGAGGCGGAGGCGGCGGCGGGTGGTGGCGGCGGTTGATCACGCTTACCTGTTCAGCAGTCTAACCCACGTTCTCGTCATAAACATACACGCGGTATTCATGGTGTATGTTTGCGAAAAATATTATGTTCCAATTCGTTTAGTACAAATAAATGACACTCATTGACCAATGGAAACACTCGACCAATCGCTACGTAGTTAAAATTCAGCCAATCAGAATAACCGTTTAATTTTTGTTCGACAGATTACCGGCGTCATTGTATGTTTGGATAGCGTAAGTGATTTTGTTTTTAAACAAATATAATAAATAAAGCTCTATAAAACCTTATTCGTACAGTGTGAGAAAAATATCTCGTTATTTCATATAATCTATACTGTGATCGCCAAACCAAAGATTAAATGAAAGACATTTTATTTAAAAACAACTTATTTTCGAGGCTTTAAAAGTAATTTAAAATACATTTTCTATTATATTATATCAAAGAAACACAACCCAGTCCTAAAATGAAACATTTACTGTGGTATCATTTAATTTCGCTGGCACGAAATTTCGCGCAATCGCCGAAAATGACTGTTTCGCGCGGACATAAATTCGCGCAAATCCAAATTTTCAAACAAAAAAATATTATTATCGATATTTTACCGACCCGTTATCAATACTTATTGTTTATTAAAACACGCGAGCTAATCATATGTCAGACGGCCCCCTGTCAATTACCACTTCCGTTGTAAGTCAAATTATCGGAGCGCTGTTTATTCGGCACCGCTAATTGACACGGGACCCGTTTGATCCATCTATCTGGACCATTAATATCATAATTGATATGTTTAATTTCGTACCCGTATTATGGTCTAAAGTGTCAATCAATTGCGAAACAGTTACTCAAAATGATGATAATTTAAAAATGAAATGACAACGATACTGTTTGGTAAAACGTGTCCCGACCTAAATGTGTGCACTAAATTGTCGTTCAAGTTTTGAAGTAACATTAAACATATTCCAAAATAAATTCGACAGTTATAACAAAATTTTATCTTCTATATTAACATATTTATTCGATACTTCAAATTTATATCAATTAGCGAAACGGGCAATTATATATAAAGTGTAGGTCCATTCTAAAACAACATGACGTCATATTCACTGCGGTTTATCTCGTTTAATTTTTTCAGAAAATGATGTAATATAATTTGTAATCCTTTTTTTAGAAAATGATGTTGTTGTTTTTTCAGAAAATGATGTAATATAGTTTGTAATCTTATTTTAAGAGAATGATGTAATATAATCTTTTTTTAGAAAATGATGTTATACATTATTTGTGATCTTATTTTTAAAAAATGATGTAATATAATTTGTAATCTTTTTTTAATGATGTAATTTAATTTGTTTTTCGGAAAATGATGAAATATAATCTTTTTTTTAGAAAATGATGTATTTTTTTCCAGAAAATGATGTGATATATTTTTAATGATCAAATTTTTCAAATTATGACCTATGTCATATTTAATGACAATTGATGACGTCATATCAATTTTATTGATAGTCACTAGATGGTCGCTATCAAGGTCATGTTACGTAATGTATGTTTGCCTATAATCCGGCCCCAGTACTACTTGCGAGAATTACGTTAACATTGGTTTAAGCTCTTAAAAAAGCGAACTATCTGTGGAATATAAACCTAGTTGGATATTGCACGTGGGGCATCACCGTCTGAAAATTAAAAATTTACTAAAGTTTATTAAAATTAAAATCAAATCATGTATCATAATGACAGGTCCATAAGGTATATTTGTCCATAAAGTATAATTATCACAATAACCATCCGTAACAAGCTTTATTTCAGTAAAAGGTTCAGATAAAGGTTTTGTTTTCATTTGCAAAAAGTTTTTAAAGAGCTTCAATTTTGAGAGTTATTGTTAAGTTATTTAACTTAAACGACAATGAAACCTATTCAAAGCAGCGGATAATCAATAACGACGTAATAGTTTAGAGGGTAAGGATCTCGGGCTATGGTGCAAAACATTGCAAGTTCGAATCCTACAACAGTAACTTTAATATGTTTGTCTTTCATTTGCTTTTTATAATTTTAATGATACGTGTATCTGGCAATTTTTATTATGGAAAAACAAATACATTAAAGCGTATGGAAATGTCTCAGAAAGTAAAGTGGCAGTAATTAGTTTTATTCAGTGAAGAACTTCCTCATTGCGATGTACATGTATAGGCAAACGCTCATTAGAATTAAGTAAATGTGTCAGTAAATCAGAATCATAAGAGGGCGCAGTTTTACCTCTGACCTAGTGATTTCGTATTTTGCTTATTTTTCCGTAGGTCTTGGGTTCGAATCCTGACATAGGTCCGGAAATTTAGAATTACTTCATAATGATTCCTATCACACAACAACTGATTTGATGAACAGTACCAAGATATAATCTATTCATCCGAATTCCTGTTTCCCAAACAACCTAAAAAGGCGGGGCAGGACGTAAAACCTAGAAAATCGGCCGAAAACAGTTATATGTAACAAAAGCATGAGGGGTACATGAAATATACATTTAAACGAGTACTACTCAAACGCGCATCGATGTTGTAAGAGAACAACTCTGTTTAAGTGTGAGAAATAATTGATGATAGAGCGTGTACCGAGTCTAACAGTTCAATCTGTGTTTGAACGGGAAATTTCGAGGACTTCCGTCAGAGGCACAATACAAAAATTGGTGGCAGCGGTGGGATACAATACCAGTAGTTGATCCACGCTCATATACAGAAGATTTATTATTATTTTGAAGAAGTATCTTTGAAGTACGTTGACATAGACTTTATTAGGTGTTAATTGTTGGTTATTTAAATTGAGTTTATGCAGGACGCATGTTGGTGGAGGCGTGGGTAATGTGAGGAAAGTAAGTGATGATAGAGCTTGGACCGAGTCTAACTGCTCAATATTTTTTGTTTATTTTAATGCTTTGTGTTAAATAAGCGTATTTAAACGGTATAGTCCGACGACTTCCGTCGATGTGTATAAAAGCATTTACCGTTCATTGATATTGGGCAGTCTGTTCCTGAGTGTCGAGATAATCTCATCGTTGATATTAGATTCAACAGTTTGGTCTGCATTATAGGTCCAATATAGTTCAGCTCTGTACTAGGGCATATTGACCGGGTTGTTTCATTCAACATATATAGTGTGAATAGCATTGGTTGAAGATATGGCTGATAGGGATTTTAGAAAGTGCCTTCAGACGATTGCTGGAAACACATGAGTCTGAGACACTTGTGTCCCTAAGGTAGCTTCAGAGTAGGTGTTGAGGGTAGAGTTTCTTGATAGTACCTTCAGACAATTGCTGGAAACACTAGTCTGAGACACTTCAGAGTAGATGTTGAGGGTAGGGTTTTTAGATAGTTCCGCAGACAATTGCTGTTATCACACGCGTCTGAGACACTTCTGTAGCTTCAGAGCTTCGTAGTAGGTGTTGAGGATAGGATAGTTTTTATTGAGTGTAGTTGCTCAGCGTATGAGGTTTGTGTTTTACTTCAAACCGTGATTGTGCTCAGGGTGAGTGCCTGAGAGTTTCGTTAAATATTTTGTCCAGGTGGTTCATTGTCCTGGAAATAGTTTTCATATGCTCGGCTGATTCTTACTTTGATTATTTTGCTTGAAGCCAATCATTTCTAAAATTATGGTAATCATGTTGGAGCAAAGTAGCTTAGGATAATTTATTATTTTGTTTTTAATAATATACCTTGCTTCACACATATTTTGAAATAAGTTTTAAGAGAAAATTAAATATAAATAGGCTGAGACTAATAGTATGTTTGAGTGCTTTCCGCTCGAGGCACGTTATATAAGTCTAAACTTATTTACATTATTCGATTGTAAAACAAGATTTCCAATTTGATGACTGCTTTCTGGATTGAAACCCGCAGACTCCGGAACTTGAGTCAATATTTTAAAACTAAACCAATATAAAAAATATACTTATATACAAAAAATTAGAAACGCATATTCTGTAAACCGCATTGGAAATGCCCGCAGCAAAGCTACTTGGTGGGCGAATGGTATATGCGTTAAATTTAATTTATGATTTTATATAATCAATACTTTATGATACTTCTTTAATTTTTGATAAAATAACAATTTTCATACACTTAATTCATTTTACGTTGTATTTGTTTATGGGGAAAACTGAACAGAGTTTTAATACTTAAAATAAAAAAGAGCACGACATGCTTAAGAAGGCACTTGCCTAATGTTATACGCCCAGTCAGCGTCACACCTATACCTCAAGTGTAAACAATTGTGAAGTTCTTGTGTTACATTAAGCTCTTAATATCATTTGATCTCTTTAACAGTCCTAAAGTAATTTAATTTTCTTGACCTAATTTTGAATTTCTTCATTAAGTGTGTTTCATATAATGGTGTTCATTTGCGTTCTCATAATTATGGTAAGATTAGTCTTTTTAGACGAGGAAAACGTAAGGCATAATACAATTGCTGGGCACGAAATGAAAATGGTCTTTTGGGCAAGGTCGTCGTCATTTCAAAGAGGTCGACTATATAATTTAAATGTAAATAATTTAGCGAAAGCAAAAATCAGAAATGATACGCATTTAAATAATGATAATTACAAAATCTGTTTTTCTATGAAATGATATTTGAAAAATAAAAGTGTTGCCTTTGAAAATTTCATAAAACTCTTTTTGAAAGATTGTGCAAGATGTGTTCTACTAGCAGAACACTTCTCTGATATGCTCAATGTACGAGACTATCAGATGACCGGTTTATTCATTAGCTATTACGTGTAAATTGTAACTGCGTATGTGTAATTGTATAGCTGAGATGCTCAGAGTCCAGGCAAAATTGTACGATTGTACCGCAAGTTGCAATAAGCGAATCAATTTTCAAGATAAATAACTAAAGTAAAATATGACAATTACTTGTAGAGTTAAAATTAATCATCTAATACTAAAATAGGCCTTTGTTTAAATTACAGGGTTGTCAATTCCATATACCAGTATAAGTAAGTACAGTATAAGTAAGTATTCTTTTATTATAGTGACATGTGTAAAAGCAACATATACAGTATATGTTAGTTCTATATTTTATATTATTCCATAAACTATTTAATTAATTTAAAGTTGATACTTGTGTTGAACTTAAGCATAAATACAATGTGAGGTTGTTGTTAAAACTTGAAATAATCTAAGTATATAAATGCTGATGATAGGGGATATTATAGAAATTCCAGGGTGGTACTTGCTAGTGTTTCCCTGTTAATACCACTGGCATGGAAAATAATCACAATTTTTGCAGGCATTTTGCCATTATCTTAATTTCAGGAATTAATCAACGTGTACTTTAACATAATTGAAAAGACCAATTAAACCTGAATTCATTAATTCGTTTAATAGTTTCTTAGTTCATTGGTAATATTCATAGCTATATTGCATATTATTAAATCAGTCCCCTACCACCCTCCACGTTTATTGGCAGTTGAATAACAAGCAAAATAGACAGTGATGAGAGAAAAGATAAATTAAATCGTGGATCCACACATATTGTGATAAAAGAATAAAATTTAAGATATACAAAAAGGTGAAATATGCATATCAGGAATCGCCACATTCAGAAAAAACAGATGTCACAAAATAAAATTTTATTATTATTATTATTATTACTATTATAATTATTATTATTATTATTATTATATGGCTTGTTCTCAATTACATATCTATTTAAATCCGTTACTGGTATAACTACCAAGGTGAAATTCCACCCAAATGTGAAAGATAAAACGCGATGCGAACGACCACGAGTACCAACAGTCTCACACAATTCAACTTATCTGAAGCAAAATTGGCAAGGATCACAAAGACGAATCTTGTATCTTGATTATTTCCACCCCAAGACAATGCGTGCTGACACAGACAGTCAACACTAAATACATAACTAACAATCCATACATAGCTAGGTGTTAAATCTTACTGCTTCTTTTAGGCAAGGAAGAAGGCACTCAGTGTGGGAATTTCAATAATCTATTCTTCTGTATCACTGAATTAATAGACAGCAGCTGATATATCAATATCCTTTTAAAAGTAGTCCGGCAAAACCGGAAGCGTGCTTGGACTTGATTACCATGAAGCTGTGTATCAGATGCTGACACTGATTTATCCCGTAGTTCAAGATGTATTTAATATTGAAAATCTATTTGAATTTATGAAACAAACTTTACTTGTGGACAGTATTAGAACAAACAATAGATGTATAATAAGCATTTTATTTCAATATAAAAGCTTAAGCTGAATATTATACAATCATACCTCTGTTCTTCTTATGTAATTACTAAACGTTATATTTGATTCTACCTGTATGTTATGTGTGGGTGTATAATCAAACAGTATTTTTCTAAATGATTTGTTGCTCTTACATAGGATTTTATTTTAGTCACGTACACTGTTGTTTAAGTCGTCGTTGCAATTAAGTCTGTCTTCAACGATATCAAATTTAATATGATGTATGTTTATTGCTTTTATTTTCTTTATTATAAAAGAAGTGGCATTCAAAAAGTAATGCAAAAGTCATTCACGTACTCATACTAATGACTGTACACATATTTTATGAATTCCTGCTGTCAGCATAACCTTTATCTGAGCCTGAAAATTGCATTTTCCTAAGTTTAAAATTAAAACCATGAATAGGGTTTTCTTGTAAATAATGGCATATTTCTGCATAAGCAAACATCAGTGTCATGGTTGAGAATAAGAAAATTTAATGCAAGTAAGAACCAATGCTAATAAATCTTGAATACATAATAAACTAAGGCGATTCATTCTTCTCTGTTGAATTTTACAATTTATCTGCTATTCTGGCTTCGGACACAGTCCTTAACAGGGAAGTTAAGTTGTAAATAAATAATTATTCTAAAGCTCATTAAACAGTTTTGATACAGTTTTACTTGTTTAAACACCAAATGGTTTCTTTAAATTATTTTTCTTGTGGGGAACCGATCAATCTTATGTAAATTTGACCACGCAACTACACGTTTTCTTTTCCATTAAACGGGAAACTTTGACATAATTCGGTGAACCCCCTTCTTATTTGTAATAAATTCACTCTTAATTAAAAATGTTTAAAGTTGAATACAGCAAAAACTATCGCATTTGTTTCGGTTGCTCAAAGCAAATGACGAAGTAATGAAAGAATTAACTTGACGTCGTCTTTTTGTCACTTTGCGTTCATCCTTCCGTCCAGCGCAAACCCAAGGCTTCAAAGTTAAATGTTACAATTACATGTCAAGTCAAAGGTCGAGTCAGATTTTGTCCGACCTATAAATTTGAAAAGCACTGATAAATCATATTTTAATAAGGCTTGAATATTTAACTCAGTGAGACGGATTGTCACGCGCACTCCTCAAGTTCCTAAATGTCAAATATGTCAATCTATCAGTGGCAGGTCAAAGTTCATGTCATGTCCTCGGCCAATAACGTTGACATGTATTTGCAATCATGTATTATACATTTAGCAAAAATGTTAAGCTCAGTAAGACGGAGTGTCATGCGCAATCACCTTTACAAATGTCAAGCCCACATTTAAAGGCCAAATGCCATGCCAGATCTTATCCGGCCCATATTTTGGAAATGCATTAAGCAATCTTGTTCACGTTTGGCATAAAAAGTTAACCTTAATGAGACTTAGTGTAACGTGCATATCAGGTTCCTTTCTCAAAGGTGAAGGTTACAGTTGCGTTGCAGGTCAATTGTTGCCTTAAATAGTCACACTTTTCGTCTGTATATGTCCGTTTATCTTCAATTCCATGTCTTTACCATAACTTCGCCATAACATCCAGTATAACCATCAGACATTCTAAAGAAAGCGTGCCAGACCTTGAATGTCAAAGTAGTTTTCAATGTCATGGAAATACTTTGGTGCCATTTGTCACTTCTGCGTTCATGTTTGTTTTTGTCAACAAATGAGTTTGTTTTTTTTTAAATTGCATCTTTTAGTTGGATTGTTTTAATTTTTTTAAATTAGAAAATACAACATTAATATATGACACAAAATGTATAGCCATGCCCTTATGAAATATTGGCAATATTTTGAAAATGAATTGGGTTATTTTGTCATGTTAGTAATGTAAAAATACACTATTGGAACAATTCATTGATATATGCTACCTTATATGATTCTGTTTTTTTATACTTTCTATATATTAGTTCTTTTTATTATACTCTTTTTTAATAATTTTTAATTGACAAATATGAAATTATTGCAGACTCGGCTTGAATGAGCCTGTTCATGATAATAGGTTCAAATCTATACATTTTCTTAGTATGGCAGCTACCTTGGACGCCATCTTAAATTGAAGCATATTGTTCAGTGATGACATGACTTAATTTTAATTTGTTATTTTCGATGTATCTTATACAGACTAATGAAGAAAACATTTTGCTTGGTTAAGTGAAAAGTGCGCTTTTTTTTTTAAATAGGCTAAATCCAATATCTTATTTCAAATAAGAAGTTAATTAATATGTAAAATCTAGAATTGTGAAACCTAGAATTCTGACAAAATGTTAGTCAACATGTACTTGCAAGTTTTAATGCAAAGCAATTCACGATTGAAAAGTTTATCCAGTAACCATTTCTGAATGTTTTACAGATAGAACTTGTGTTCCAGTTTTTAATATCAAACGCAATTTAAGTAACTGGTACTTTAGGAGTTATTTCCTTGTCGGGTTCATAAAAGGTTCAATAAAGAAAAGTATTCACAATTCTTTCAATAAATATACATTTTACAAGTTTTAACACCGATTATTTCCCGATTAAGCTTCGATTTCTTGTCAGAAAAAATAAAAGTCAATGTTTAAGCGTTTATAGTCGGCTGACGTATAAAATATTACAATTCTGGTAATCAGGCTCATCTCTTTAACCTGAAAAGAAAAGAAAACAAATGGTAAAAATTACGACTTAATGTTCTTATATAATTGCATTGTCATTTCTGGCATGCAAACTAACTGAGTACGTACCTACAGATGTATGTTTAATCCAAACAGATCAAACTAAAATAATTAATCATAAGTAATATTTCTGAATAAGTCGAAAAAAGACAAAATAACTCACTTCAACTGCAAGTGTTCAAACACCTCGTACTCATTCTGAATTTTAGGGCTATCACCAGGATTGTCTACGTTTCTTGATTGCAGATCGGCTACTTTCTGTAAGATAATTGATGAACGGAATGCGTCATAAGTTATCTTAGATATCCGTACTTTCAGACTTAACAGAGGTGCTATCGTATAATACAAGGAGTTATAAAGACATTAACTTCAAACAATCAAGCAGCCAGAAACTATAAATCATTCATTGTCAGTATAATTCTAGAGGAAGGCCTATTAGAGAATAATTTTTGTTTTAAAAAGCTGCTTTAAAATACTTCTTACCAAGGCAGTTGGTCCTTTTTGTTGCGATTGTTTTTCTGTTCTTTTTCTTCTCATGATGAAAAAAGTTATTAAAGCTATACCAATCACAACAATTAGACCTCCAGTGGTGCCGCCGACAATGATAGGTACTGCCACTGTTAATGTAGATTAAGATTTGAGTGTTTTCAGTGTTATAAAGACGATTTTCTCTAGCGTAATAATAAGCAGATTATAAAGATTAGTGATTATTTGTGTTCTAGTTAACAAACGAGTTCTTATCTAACCACTACGTACGTACTGTAATTCATACAGCATTATTTTTTTTGTTATTACGATTTATTTTATTCAGATCATATATCATTTATGGTTTAACAGATACATTTTAATCTTACCTCTGAACTCATCGGTATCGGATGGCGAATTGTTGACGATGAACTCCTCTTGTGCTATACTTGAGAGCATGGCATTATTTGTGACCTTGACCGTGAAGTAATAGCTTGTATTATAATCACCTCTACGTTTGTAATTGTTTGCCAGATTATCAAGAGGAACAGTGTAATTGAAAAATTCACAAGCCCCAACTGTCGGGCAGTAACATGGGTCGGTTCTTCTTAAACAGGATTTCTGAAACATAATACTTCGCCCTATCACAATGTTTTAAACAGTTAAATACCACAAACAGTTGATTTTGTTTATTAATAAGTCAAACAAAGTGTACATCATTGAGGCTGACATAGTGTGGGTTGCACAAAAAGCTTTCCAGAATCACGATTACGTTTTTATCGCCCTAGGCTGTGGTAATTAAGGTGCTTCGATGACGCCTGTCTAGTATTTGATTATAAATAAGTTATTCGATCGTTTTTTAATAAAAAAGAACTAAACTAAAAGACACCAAAAAAACGAATAAAAATCCATGCTTGATTAGAGCCAGTTAATGGGCAGTTATGGAAATGCATTTATTGTTTACGCCTCCTAGCCCCGGGTTAAGTTCAAGAATCATTTAAATAAGTAAACTGTTCAATTTCGATTTATCTAAACGACGGTTTGCATATGGTGGTGATCATGAAAACTTAAATGCGGAATGTTTTCGATAAATACCATTCCATGTTTTGTGGCGTGAGGTCCCCATATAAAAGAATGGACTTGCCCTTAAAATAAAACAATGGGCAGAACTGAAAAGAATAGATTTTTTTTGCAGGAATGTCAGAATATAAATGCTGCATAATCACAGAGAACGCCAAAGGCAAACATTAAAAGGCAGGACGTATGTATTGTCTTGGACATCGCAATAATTTTGTTTAAATTGGCCGACATTTTAAAACCAAATATATTTGAGACGTTCTATTAACATACACAAGTATCGTGCTCAACGGCTTTCAAACAGTGTAATGGATTACTGCTTTGATTAATTGTAAATAGCGACTTACAGGAAGTAAAAATAACATGAGCTCATTAAATGAATACAACACAAAAAGCTCGTTAAGACAATAAGAAGATGCAATGCTGTGTAATCATTTTTTATATTTTAGAATAATTTATATAGTAAGAGAGAATTGCATGTATTGATTTGCAACCGAAAACATAATATTTTACTTACTGCAGAAACAGTTGCCAGAACGCCAGAAGTAATTTCCTGCCCTGATTCTGTTTCGCTAAATTTCCACTCAATCGTTCTTATTCCGCTGTGGATATCTTTTGCTTCAAAAAGAAATTGAAATTTGGGCAAGTCGGTTCTTGTGTGAATAAAATTAGAACTGTGGCCGTCTTGTGTTAAAGACATATTCTGAATCTTGGGAACGGTGAGATCAATTGACACAATTCTTTCTTCTTCAAACATATTGTCTGCTACATCTATGGCATGTAATTTGAATGTGTATGTCTGCCCGTCCGAGAAATTCAGATTTTCACAGTAAGACTGATTTAGGGGATCACTAAACAAAATGTCATCGGAGAAGTTGCCGGCGTCGAGTTTCCAGGATAACATAAATTTGATTATGCCATTCACGTTTGGAGTTCCTGATATCGGTAAATCGCCAGATAGTTGTTCATATACACCAGCAATAAGCCCATTAGGATCGGCTTCTATCGGGTTCAATAATTCATTTTCCAGGTAAAACTGATTGAGGAAATGGTCTTTCCAGTCCAAGCAGATTTCATGACGGTGTGTCTGCCATGTATAATTTGTTTGACTTGATGCTGAGGTAACTCTAAATAGTTTATCAGTTCTTGTTTCGATGGTACTGGTGTTATCAAACAGCATGAACCTTCTTGCTCGTCTAAGATTATCCGCTGCGTCCTTGACCTCTAGTGTAATGCTAAACAATTTTGGTGTATCCGATGAAAGATTCAAAGTTGTACCATTTTCAGTGTGATTCAATTTTTCAGCAAAAATGACTTCAGTATCAACTTTTAAGAGTCCTCCATGAGATGGCAAGACTTCATTGACAGTAACTAGATAACTCTCTATAGAAGACGCATGAACTATTGTACCACCAACTGGTATTGGGTCCGTCCACCCAGTAAACGTGATAGGCTGAATTGGACACCAGGTTATTCGCTGCTGTAATTGCAACGGTTCTTCGTTACAAGTTCCAGTAGCCTTACAGTGCTGCGGAGGTTCATTATCAAACCTGTAGCAGATTTCTTTTGTTGTTGTTACTTTAAGGTATGGTATTGCTGGTGAAATTAATTTTGTAACCGTGTTTCTACTTTTCAAGTATCCACCAGCTTGTACTTCGTACTGGAAACATAGGCTAGAAAGAAAAATTTTATAAGGAACATTATTCTAAATAGTATGCAAGTAACAACAGAGGTACAGACAATTTTGTTCATAATCAGTAGCAAACACATGTGCTAATAAGTTGTTTATAAAACCTTTCTCAAATTACAACAACTATCAGCAATCTATACACCAGGTTTGTGACAATTTTCTCAAGTTGATTTTTTTTATCAAAAATCAATTTTCAATGTAAAGTCACTGTGATATTGAACGTTGGCCTACTGACCTCAAATCAATAGAGGTCATTATTAAGCTGTATTTACATAACGTTATGTGAAACAGTTCTTTAATAATTGACCGAAAAACAATTTTCGATTAAATGATACTGTTTAAAACCAAACCAATGCAGTAATTCACGTCCTCTCTACCAAGTATGGTGACTAAAAGTCAAACTGATCTTAGCAAACTGATAGGACACTTGTATTATTTTAAAGATGACTTCGACATTGACACTATTATTCCCTGTTATCTACCACAAAACTGATCTTCCATCCAAGTTTGGTGACTACAGTTCTAACCTTTTTCAGCAACTGGTGCGTCGGTGTGTTTTTTTTACAATGAACCTTTATTTTCATTTTCGGTGCAGTTCATTTTAATACTGAAAATGATCTAAGATTTCTTACTGGCAAGGACGTAGGTTAACACTATAATGTATTCTACCAGAGCACATACAAACAATCGTTGCAACAGACTAGTCACTTAAAAATCTAAACTAGTTAATTTGTTTTAAAATTGATGAAACACAAAAACAAGATATTCTCAGATAATCAAATAAAAATAACCGTTTACATTTCAGTGTCTTCTGCGGATTCTTACCATTGACAGCTAAATAGTAACAGATTAGATAAAACAAACTGAAAAAACACTTAGTAAATAAGAAGGGAAAAAAGTGAGCTTACGCCTGTCCATCGTGTAAGACATATATGGGTGATGATATTGATATATTCCCAGAGACGTCAATTGTTTTATTGGCTTCGACACTGGAATTTGTATCGATTAACAACTGGTTTGTGTTCAAACCCTTTGTTGTTCCTGGTGAAAAAGTAAATTATTCATTTATATATTCAATTTTTTAAATTATTCAATGTTATTATGAAAAAGTTTTAACACACAATAAGGTGAAACACATTTGAAATATCTTTTACTGATTATTGGTGTAAATATTGAGTTGCGCTAAAACCGGGGCTAGACGGCGTGGGCAGTAATCTGCATTTTTATAACTGCCCATAAACAGTTTCAATCTTACCGAGCCTACAATATTTTTATATTGGAGGCTTTCAAAGCTCCATTTTCATCTATTTCAATATCACAGCAGCGTTGTTTGTGCCGCGTGGCGGATGTAAAAAATCTCCCCATACATTCAATCAGTGCTGTTATTAGTTACGTCATTTGCAGGTCGTTGATCACGATATTTATGTACAATGTTAATAGTACTTCTAAAAATACTTTTGTTTAAAAAAAGTGAAATATGCATATCAGGATTTGCCACACTCAGATAATTTACATCCCTTTTCATCTATTTCAAAACAACTCTGTGCTATAACGCCTATTATTGAAATTGTTGCAAAGTCAGCAGTATATTAGTCATTTCTTTGCATTTTGTTCTGTCCTTCATTTTCTGTATCAAGGAATCAGGTAAGAGACAAGGTCTTTTTGCACTCTTGTTTTGAAAGCAGAATATTTGTTTCTTTAGCTAATCAATAAGCAAACAGTTATTATGTTTCAATTGCACCTACCATTCACCTCCTGGCGCCATAAATTAATTGCCAGATCTGTTATTCCAAAGTTTGACTCCAGTATAAAGTTCGGCCTCGAATAGTTGGACAAATCAATGTTGTATTCTGACATGATCTCAAATTGAAGAACAGACGGCTGGACATTGCCATACATGTCTTCTAGGTATGGGCACTCTGTCGAATTCCCTTTACTAATTGCACGCTTCTTTTCACCACCCGGAGTAAGAACTACTGTGTCGCAAGTTAATATTGAAGGTTTTAGAGTTGGTTGGCAAGATGTTTCAGACGAGGTGTCTATCTTTGTAAAACCAGGAGCGCAGCGACACTCTCTTTTGAGATCCTCAGCACACTCACCGGGCCAACAGTAATGGTTGTTCCATGCACACATTCCTGAAACGACATTATGAGTCATATAGCGCATAAAAACTCTTCTTAAATATAGACTCAATCCCTTCGAAAATGAGAAATACAAAATGCGAATGGTTCGTTACATATGTACATGTGCGTACTTTTCGGATATTAAAATTTCGAAACCAATTTCTCTCTTAATGAAACACTTTTCCTGACAAATATATTCGGCATGTGTAGATGTGCTTGGCATTTACATCGTGTGGATAAGTTAATATTTTGTGTGTGTGGGGGGGGGGGGGGGTGAGCGGAGAATTATATAATTGTACAGAAAATTACTTCCACAGAGTTCAAGATAACATCATAGGCTCTGCATGAAACGTGGATCTGTATGAACATCTTTTTTGGAAAAGAGCAGGAGTTTTGAAAATGTGTGACATCTACAGCTTTCGACATATTGACATCAGACCTTAAACATATGTTAGCACAGGCATATCGCGTAGATGTGCGTAACGATTAAAAAAAAAAAGATCAGTCTTATACTTTTGCGAGGAGATTACGATGCAATATCTTGTGACGCAAACACCTACAGTTTTCAAGATGTTGGATGGAAACTTTGAACATATTTTCGACATAAACTGTAGATCGTGCGTTACAAACTCTTGTTACGAGAACTTCTACAGATTTTAAGAAATTTACTTGATACCTATAGAACAAAGTTCAGATGGGCTTGACATGATTATGTATTACATAGTGCGTTATTTTTGGACTGGGGTCAGGAATTGTTTGAATCATGTGTTGTGAAAAGTTTTGCAGATTTCAAGATATCAATTTCACTGGTCAGATCAAACAAAATGTTAGATCTGATGACGGCCCATAAATACCGTACACAATCGTGTTTTTCCCACAACATATCTGCAGATGCCGTGACAAAGGAACTGAATGAAATACCACATAAAACACACTTTTATCCAGAAAATTATTACTTATGCGAATTTTCAACTCTTTCTATGTTTAAAACACTATGTTTACATAAATACAACGTTCGGAACGCATCGGTAATTACGGCGATCATCATATACATTTGCGATTTTGTAGGTGACATTCTGATTCGTTCGTAAGGTGTTGAAAAAAGCATATATCTGTGACTAATCGTAAGATCCTGATAGCGGAGGGCGTTTTGGAAGATGATTTTTATTAGATTGTCCGATAATATATCAGATAATAACCTTTAAGTGTTAACATGTATTTGGCATTGTAGAATGTTGATGTGCGTGACATTTTTAAGCTCAGTCCATTTTTGAAGATATTGACTGGAAACATATAAAGTACTGCAGATATATATGACATATTTAAAATGCCTCAGTTCATTAATTGTTGAAGGGTCAGGATTGATTGAATATCTGGAGATGCGATTAACTTTTTCAGTTACATGTATTTAAAGATACTGAGATAAAACGTCAGTCATGTTCTGCATGAAGAGCATAATTATGTGCGTGAAAAAAATTCGCGTGGCATAGTCCATTATTTATTGGAAGAGGAATGGTTCTTTAAAGCCTTTTGTTTACTTCTTATTTTTCAACAAATTGTCTGCAAACCTTAGGCTTTTGTTCTGCAACATTAGTGTGTGACAGAATAATAGTAATATCCCAGGTGGTTCAGGTCTTGTTTTTCAAGGCACAGACGTTTACACATTTTGGGATTTCCCACGTTCAAAGAGAACGCCACGAAAATAATAGTATCCTATATATTACTTGTGGATCTTAAGTACATTAAAATAGCATGTGTTTCATTACAAAGTCGGTTTCCTTTTCTTAGATTCTTCTGCACGCCTATTGTGACTCTACACTTGAGAATAATAAAAAAGAACGTAAGGGGTCATGTTTCTGACTATCATCAGAAAAAAAGATGAACTACATGTGGATGTCGATTGACGGAAGGAGTAATAGTACAACGTATAAAGATTTACTCTTAGCGGTAAAGAAATCAGGTTTAATCAAGTTCGAAAACTACACAAAATCAACACTAACCTCAAAACAGATCATCGTCAATTATATTCACAATGGGAATTCGACCAAAAACATGACAAAACTTATTTTGGACTGAGGCAACAGGTTTGGTTGCTTTTTTATAAGAATGGTTCGACATAACAGCGTTATATTCGGATTTAGAGCCCGCACTTGAGGAGATTGAACTAACGGAAAGTGCAAATGACATGCCTGATGACGTTATTGTGGACACACAAACTGTACAAATGGTAATTCATCAACCTAAAAACATCAATGCCGTCTGATACCGCTCATTCATCCGATTGTGGTCGCTTACATGAAAGGATAAATTTCTTTCATTGATTGTTAGACCGAATCATCAAATCGAGGTTCAAAAATATTTTTAATAATGTGATTAACATGAATTGAAATAGATGAAAAGGGAACTTTGAACGTAACCGAACACGACAAATATGCTAATATTACACACTCGGTTTCACTGAGTCTGTTCATGGGCAGTATTAGAAATGCAGATTACTGCCCGCAACGCCTAGCCACGGCTTGATCGCAACTCAATATTTACACCAATAAACATTACAATTTCGATTCCACCGAAAAGATGGTATGCATATGTCGGTGAACATGAAACTTTCAATACGGTATTTCACATTAATTCCATTTCATGTCCAGCGGTGTATGTTACCCAGATAAAAGAAACGGGAAAACAATGGGTCGAACTAAACAGAATATAAGTTTTGGCAGGGGATCTGAGAATAACAATCCTGAATATCACAGACAACGCCATAGGCTAAATAAAAATAAACAGGAAGTATATCCTTGGTGTTACAGAACAATATCCGCATCTGTATTGGCTGGGATATTGAAACCATCCATATTTAAATGCCGAAATATTAAAACAGAAGTAATTTAAGAAGTACATTTGTACATAATCCATATATGTATCGTGCTTAACGACCTTTAAAGGGCGTAACTGATAACAGCCAACGCTACTATAATGTTGAAAGAGATAATAAAATTAATGAATTAAATTATTAAAGACAAAGACATAAAAAGGTATGTTTAAACCTTGGGATAGTTTACCAAGATGAATGTTTTACAGACGAGACTGAATCATCTTTCACTAACGTTAAACACAACTTATTTATCAAATTACATATAAGGTAAATACTATATAATTATCTAATGGCTTCATAATAAAACCTAGACCAATTCTGTTAATGTCTTCAACAGAAAACACATACATATACACCTTTAGTTGAACACTTCGAGAGAATTCTAGAATACTCATTTCTTATAAAAATGACAGTGTATTAAAGGCAAATTTTGTAGGAATAGATGCATAAAATTAAATGAGAAACATAATCTGTCCAAAAATATGTAAACTTCGTTTTGCACCCTAGAACCTGGTTTAAATCCCTTATGTCAATTTTTTTCTATTCCTCTCTTCGTTTTTGCTGCCTGAGGAGCTGTATTTTGTGAGAGTGGCGATTCCTGTTACACATACTTTGCTTTTTGCAAAAGCTGAAAGTTTAAGCAAAATAATTAGAATTAATTACGGATGCTTGAGTTTATCTTAAATTTTGTACTGAACAAACCCACACATTCTAAAGAAACTGTCAATCGACTGCGAATTAGTCACATATGCGATTGCTAACACTTTGTAAAGATTTTAAGCTTATGTTGCACACGTACACTATTACCTTTATAAGCACAGTCATGAATTTTACTAATCATAGTTTTTTGTTATGCGTGTTTGTAGACAAAACTCACGACAAAACTATTACATATCTTCGTAACCAAACGGCTTGCGGTTTGACATCGTCAGCCCCCAGTGATAACATTCTCCGAAATACAATCACGACAAATTATCAAAATTTATTAAAGGTATAACTTACGTTCACATCGCGTGTCAGAGTACGTTCTTTTAAAGAATTTGTTATCGTCAAGACATTCATGACATCTAGTATTCCACGAATAGGTGCAGTATCTCCTTTTGCAGAACTCAATTTGTGGGCATTCTGAAACAAAGCAAAAATCATATTGGCAAATCGAGATTATACATACATAGCGTTCTGAATCATTGGTGTACAAACCTTGTTAGACCATATATGTCACAAAACGTATAATATTATGTCACACGTGTAATATATTCGGTTGAATACGTTACACGTTGTGATATATTCGTTCGAAAACGTCACACCTTTCAGCAAAATATGGAACATGTGAAACATTCGGTTGGAATTAGTTTTTCCACGCTCATCAAAACGTATTTGTCACTTATCAAAAATGAAAACGGTGTGATTAATAGAAATCCAATTATTTAAAATATTAAAGAACATTAACCTAGTGCTGGAATTGTTTATATCATCATCACCATCATGCAACATCGCGACAATACGATGCGACAATATTATATTTTCGTGTTAACTATTATATGATTTCTAATGTGTGTTGTTAGATTTTACGTTAAATGGTGTGGTGGTTGTTTTTTAAATCACTGTTGATAGCGAAATTGTGACAGCAACAGCATATTTGTAGATTTTTTCCTGTAAACGGTTATATGATTTCAAAAGTATGTAGTTAGAATATTACGTCTAATGGTGTAATGTTCTTTACAATAACTAAATTATTAAAATTAAAAAATCCCCAAAGATTCTCTTTTTCGTTAGTTTTTTTGTGGCGTCCTATTTGAATTGACGAACTTAGACAAACATGCTCTCTCTCTCTCTCTCTCTCTCTCTCTCTCTCTTCTTTTTCGCTGCGTGGGGAGATTGTGTTTAATGAGTGTGGCGATTCCTGATATGCATATATCACTTTTTCTGAATCTTGGCTCAAACCGAGCCTGCAATATTTAGATATATGTCGTGTTCAGTGGCTTTCAAAGTGTCGTTTTCATCTATTTCAATATCACAATAGCATTGTTTGTGCCGTGTGGCGGCTGAAAAGGCTCATCGTACATTCAATTCGTGCTGTTATCAGTTATGTCATTTAAAGGTCGTTGAGCACGATATTTATGTACTAGGTCAAAAGTTCTTCTAAAATCGCTTTTCTTTTAATATTTCGGCCAGTTTATAGATGGGTGGTTTCAATATCCCAGCCAGTATAGATTCGGATATTGTTTTATAACCCAAGGGTATACTTCCTGCTTTTTAAAATTTGCCTTTGATATGCAGGATTTATTTTCTCAGATCCCTTGTCAAAATTCTATTTTGTTTAATTCCGCCCATTGTTTTCTCGCTTAAGGCAAACCCATTCTTTTATCTGGGTACCATACGCCGCTGAACATGGAATGGTTTTAATCTGAAAATACCGAATTGAAGGTTCCATATGCATATCATCGTTTGGGATGGATCAAAATTGTACTGTTTATTGATATAAATATTGAGATGCGCTCAATCCGGGGCTAGGCAACGTGAGCAATAATAATGTTTTTCCATTACTGCCAATTAACAGGCTCAATCAAACCGAGCCTGCAATATAATTTGATATTTGTCGTGTTCAGTGGCTTTCAAAGTTCCCTTTTCATCTGTTTCAATATCTCAGTAGCGTTGTTTGTGCCGTGTGGCGGCTGTCTGTGATATGAAGGATTTATTTTCCAGATCACCTATCAAAATTCTATTTTGTTTAGTTCCGCCTATTGATTTCTCGTTTAGGGCAAATCCATTCTTTTATCAAGGGACCATACGCCGCTGAACATGGAATGGTATTAATCTGAAAATGAATTGAAGGTTCCATGTTTACCGTCATATGCCTACCATCGTTTTGGATGGATCAAAATTGTACTGTTTATTGGCGTAAATATTTAGTTGCGCTCAACCCGGGGCTAGGCGGCGTGGGCAGCAATATGCATTTCCATTACTGCCCATGAACAGGCTCAACCAAACCGAGCCTGAAATATTTTTATATCTGTCTTGTTCTTTGGCTTTCAAAGTTCCATTTTCATCTATTGATATGCATATTGCACTTTGTAACCTACCATACTAAGAACTGTTAAGGAAAAACCAGTTATGCATTCCCACTGTGTACCCCCAACCTGGAAACTTCTTCAAATTGTTGGCTTGAAAAGTTTTCTTACTATGTTAGTTTATTAACACCCTGAAAAATATATCGCTTTCATGCTGGTTAGCTCAGCTGGGCCAGAGGTCAAAACTTTCAAGAAAAGTTCAACCCCTCCCAAGGGTCTTACATTAAGCAAAATTCATAAATTAAAATCTTCTATAAAACCGCTAGACATATCACAGGGACATTACTTAAAAGAACCTTCCAAGTGGTGTTTCAAGCTGAGATGTTTCATTAAGAAAATAACCACCAGGGTCAGGGCTTAATTTTCTAATAAATCAATATAACGTTAAAATCTTCTCAAAGGCTGCTTGCCAGATTAACAAACTTGTTAAAATATTTATACTTATGATCTCTACTTAAATAATTCAAATCTTGTTCATGGGTTTCCCAGGGGCTATCCACGATTTTGGAACAATTTTCAGAAATGTACAAGAATCTTTATTTTACTTTTTTACAATTACATTGATTTTGTTTGTGCTGTGTGGCGGCCGAAAAACATCTCCACGTACATTCAATTAATATTGTTATATTTTTATCCCTCAGGGATTGCTGTTTACATTCACTTTTACACACCTCTCTAACCACTCAAATTCTCTCATATAATACCATGTTCTCTTCTCTCCACTTTTTGGCTGTGTGGAGAGGCTGGGTCTGCTGGGTGTGCAAATTTAATTTCAATTTCAATTTTTTTTTATTATGTTCCAGACAAAGCACTTCGGAAACACCTTTATGTAAAAATATCTTATTAAAACTATATCGATACATAATTCAAATTTTAAAATATATAAAAATGTGCAATTTGTATTAGTTTTTAGGTGTTTCAAGTTTCAGACATTTTCACAAATTAAAGACTAGAAATCATTGAAAACTTTCAACTTCTTAGTTAACTCAAATTTTTGTGACGCGAAGAAAAAGTGAGACAACATGTTTTCGATTGTCATTAAATGCAACTATTGTTTCATTTTTCACCGAAGTAAAATCTACTGTAGAAGTGGTAATTTCCATTTTCGGCTTATACTCTAAGGCATGCCAGTAAGTATAAAATTATAAAATTCAATACTTTAAAACAAATTTATTCCAAGAAAACTGCAGATGATCAATAATGGTTTATGTTTTTTATTGTATTTTATGTATTTTATGTTCCGAAAGCTTAGCGAAGTTAAAATTAAAAAAATGAAGTGCCTGTCAAGTTAATTTTCTTGGTAAAATGTTTGGATGGCAGAAGAACATATAACAGAGCAAAAGTCATGCAAAACTGGTCCAAAGTCAATTATTAAAGGTTAAATCGAAGACAGGCGGTTTTTTTACAAATAATTATATATATACAGTTAAGTCAATGTTTTTCTGATATAAAGATATCGACAAAAAGTACCCAATTAAAACTTTGGATGAGTGTAATCTTAAAATCTCATTTCTATATTACAACAGCGTTCCACCTTGCCCACAAAGCATATTAATACATTCTTTTACATGCTATAAACAGATATGGGTAAACAAATATCTTTCCTTATGGAAAATGAGTATTTGCTTTAATTTTACATATTTTATCATTTGTTCCCCGCTTGAAAATATTTTAACATGTTTTAAACAATTTGAATTTTTTTTCAAGAAAAAGCAAGGAGACTTATGTTTTTCTTGGGTTATTTTAAAATAATAATATTATTATAATTATTGGATAACTTTTTAAGCAATTTCTACTGGTCAGCAGTTGGATATTTGTTTAAATCTGACCACAAACATGTTTAAACAAAACACATTTTGTGAAAATTGATTTTTCTTTTTTTCCAAGAGAAAACAACTTAATTTTTTTTTCTAATTCACAAAACATATTGTCGTTACTTATTCTTGGAATAAATACATGCTTTTAGTATGATTTATTTTGATTAAAAAAAAATAAAGATAATTTTGTGTAATCGGGTTTTTTTTGTATTTTGTATTTTTTGTTTGAAGGTAATTGAAACAAGTTACCTTAATTTACTCTAAATCTATTTAAGATCAACCGGTTCATTTATTTCAATATTCACATGTTATTTTATTTTCTATCATACGTTTAATACGTCTAACATTATTCAAAATAGTAGACACTATTTAAATATTTAGTTTTGGCTGATTAACTGATTTTATTACCAATGCAAGGTTTGAACTTTTTTCTATGGAAACGCATAGGGTCCCTCCTGTTAATTCTGATCGCTATATTTTTTTACGCATCATAACATCTTATTATCATGCATAGAGAGATATTTTTCACTTGAAAAGCCAACATATCTTTTTATCACGTGAAATAGTTGTGCAGAGAGAACTGATATTTTTCCTGTTATTCGCGTAATAATTTAAACCATACCAATATTTCTGCGAAAGTTGACTTTTTTATCATGTATAACGTGAAAATTTTAATAACATTAATTATTATTGGAAAATATTTTGTGTGCTTTAGAATTCATCATTGTCGAGCTGATATGTTAGTGGAGTTAATCTATTAAGACAACTTGTACTTGTTCACTCGAGAAAATAAGGTAGGTCACACAAAAACCTGGCTAAACCACGAAAGCTGTGTAACCACAGGTTCTGATTTTCCTTCTTTGTGGTGTCCTGTCTGAAATTGATTATAATGCGTTTAAACCTATGCTAGTTCCTTTTTTTTACTCTGTGGGAAGGCTATGTATTCTGAATTGAAGATTTTGGGTAGTCACCATGCTTTTTAATTCTCTATTGGCTGTCAAGACCTTCAACATAATAATGCTAGCCGCCATTTCACCGCTATCAGAGAGCATGTTCATGATAACGTTATATCGAAAGAAGTTTGGCGCGAAAAATATTGCTTAAAATACAAAATAACGCCAAACATATCCATGTTCTCTTGTTAAATATCTGTCATTAACCAATAACATATTGCAGATAAACGGTAAAAATATCTCGGAACTGTTTAAAAATAAGAAATTTTGACGTTAAAATAATTATCGCGATCTAAATTACCAGGGGGGACCCTATGCGTTTCAATATTTTTCTGACAAGCAACCTGAATTTGAAAATAGATATTGATATAACAATTTATGCATGTTAACTTAATTTTTTTCGTCGCGTGCAAAATATGATTTGAAAATACAGAAACGAATAAGACTAAGGATGATATTTACTTCATTAAAAAACAAACAACTATACATAATTCCCTTCACTAAACATACAAACACTTAATTTATGTTTAAACGGTTATTATCTCTCCGTGGAGTTAATACGTCAAACTAAAAATCTCACTGAAATTATAAAAAGACTAGTTACATTTCTCTTTTTTTCAGATTTTTATTATATTTCATATTCATCAACGCTGGAAATGTGTAAGAAAAAAGGTTGACAAAACTGTAGCAAATTAAATTTTATACAACTCAAAAGAGCAAGAACATTTTATTCCAAACCTTGTACAAAACATTTCAAAGCAGATGTATGAATTTTTATGATTGTCTATTATGAATTATCACTTAAGCCGTCACAAAATTCTTGTTTTTGTTATCCGTTACGATTATTAGTTAAAAATAAAAACACGTACACTATAAGCTCGTTTTTTACTATTTTTGAACCAATTATTAAAATCTAAATTGTAATACATGTATGAATCCAATTTTACGATTAACAAATAAATATACTTAAAAGTATCTTTAATCAATGAAAAATAAGCTTTTTCATTTTTTTTTAAATTTTAATTCATTGATATACCATTTTTTCAATCATACATTAGAGTTATTTTTCCGTGGTTTCTAATTAGGCTATGCGACAATATTATTCATTTTTTCTATGGCACAAAAATGGAGCAGTTACTAAAACTCAAGTTAAACCGACTAATAAACAACGTATTTAAGTCATGTTTGTGGAACAGGAAACCACTAATTGTCATTTGATTTCAATACACAGATACACGGTTTGGCGGCCATATTGACCTACTTCTGTTTGGTGAGTAAACAAACAGTGACCTCGCTGACTGCAATATATATGCGCGTTGAGCGGCAAAGGTTTAAATAGCCAAATTTCTTTAGTTTTTTATTGGAAATAAAATGTTTTTAACAAATTACAATCGTACATTATCTAGATAGCTCTTTTCTTGGAATTTTCGTTTAATTAACTTTAAATCTGGCTTATTATTCTATAATAAACCGATCAGCTGAGATATGTCAAATCACTTCTAAATGTAAACAGCACAGTATTTTACATTCCTGACGATTTCTTTTTTGTTGCAAGCCGGTCAAAGTGTGACTTTTTATTTCAATATTGCAGACAATCAAGGGGAAAGGAGCTTAGTTTTGTCTGGTTTGAAATATTAGATAATAATATTTTAACCCAGGTTTTGTATATTAGGGTAATCTGATATGAAACCTAAAATGGTTCAAATACTGATTCAAATACTAAGTTTTGGAATGGATTACCAACAGAAAGGATTTCAACTGAACTCAATATTAATCATATAAATAGCACACATCTTTTTTGTTTGTTGTTATCTTTATTCAAAGTAGAATGAATTATTTAGTGAAGTACAGACTTCATGTTGAACTTCCTCAAATCTGGGTTAGAATATTCTAATATTCGAACCCAGCTCAAATCTAGTAGCTCTGGTGTAATCATTACTTTGGAGGCTGTCACTGTCTTCTAAAATGCTGGGGTCCTCAGATTGTAAGTATCCATTATAAGAAGATTTCCAATTTCATGTGACCAGCCTGGGGTTCATGCAAAATTGATTTATGCAGGTGGATCTTAACACTTATAATTAAAATGATATTAAGAATATAAACTTGATTGTTGGGATATAACTCTTCTCATCAAATCTAGAGTATAAAAATGCTGTCATTTGTAAAACATCAAATATGCAGACAAATTGAATATTTGAAAATAACCACAAAAATAGATGTTTCACTTGATTTAGACATAGGTTTTTCGGCGTTAGCTGTCTAAGCTCACTTTTGACCTAGTTTTTCGACCAATGAAATGTTGTAAATAATACTCGTATTCTCTTATTATGCAGAGGGAAAATGAAATAAACTATTTCGATTGGTAGCTATTTACACCAGAGAGGCATCTAGCAGGGTGGAGAGGTATCTAGTGGGATTTTTATTATTATGCAGCGGAAAAATCAAATAGATTAATTCGATTGGTTGTTAGTGGGTGTTGTATTGGAGGAAAACATATTTACGATTTAAGTAACCAGTTAAGTCAATATTGATGGCTTAAATACAATATTATATGGAATATTCTTGGGTGTCAGGTAAACACTTGCATACAATACACAGTGTAAAACGAAAGAGAAGTGTAGATATTCCTAGTTCTTACTGGTTCCTTTCTAGTTCCTTTGATACTGATTGTTAATATCAAGTACGAAATACAAGTTTATTGTAGTGTAGTGGCTAACACTCTCGCCTCTCAAGCGGATGCCCCGGGTTCCAGGACGGACACTTTTTTTAAAGTTAATATACGTAAAAGTTGGTAGATTTCGCTCTTGTAACAGGCTGTTATTATTTATATTTATTAAATTTCAAGGACATTTATTCATCTTGAATTCTCACTCTACACGAGGTATTTTATTGAAACTGAATATTTTGCTTCAGTATCTTTAATCGACTTGTTATCACTGTATGAAATTGTTGCAACAAGACACTTTCAATAAATTTATGAGTTGTCATGATTCGGTCGCTTAATCTCTAAGTCATACTAAGAAGGCAGGGAGGGTTCGTCGACAGCTATAACAAATAAAATAAAATAACTAAACTGTGTCTGCTTTGCTCTCTGTATTTCTTTCTTTCTTATATACATGTATATATAAATCTTTTCCATCAACGCCGTTTATCTTTTTTAAAGATATTTCTTGTTAAGTAATAACTTGCAAGGTATCTTATGGTATAATAGATTGTATCTATTAGTATAAAAAAGACAACTTTATTTGTGTTTGCACTTTTAACAATGCAAATTATCTTGGGCAAATTTGAAATCTTGATAGTTTTAGTCAAGGGGTTTACCATGACACAACATTACTAGTAAACATGTTAACCACCTATTACTCTAATGATGACTAAATATGCTTAATACTTGACACTTCCCTTATCAGACTTTGAAGCATGATTGTTCTGCTAATAATATAAAACATGCTGAAAGAAATCTCATGAATGTAATTTGTCAATATAAATTAAATAAATATAATCATGTAGCAACAAAGTGAATTTCTCAATAATTTCTCAATAAAAAGAATAAATAAATAGATGGAAATAAAAAACTGTAATGTGTTAATATATATTATCATGTAAACAATTCAAATGTATTTGGGTTATATATTTAATTATGTGATAGTAGCAAAGCTGATAGAACAATATCACATCAATTTACAACAATATAAGTTTAATTAATAGTATTTCATAAGCTAAACCTTATATGCAGCTCATATGAAAATTTCCACACCATGAAAAACATAATAGCATAATTTTAGCAGGTAATCTTATGTGAACAGTCACTGTTAAAAAAATCATTTTAGTGATTGGTGCTTATGTCACCTTGTAACTTCAGTTTGTTTGTATTTACTACAGCTTTTATATATACTAATATAACAGAAAATTTCATTCAAGGTAAGAAAAACTTAGTTGAGTATAATTCAGTGGTAATTTTATCCACAAAAGGTTTTGATGTATAATTAATGCAACCAACCGGTAACTTGCAAAATTTAAAATTATGTAAGTTTTGAAAAAGTCTACAATTTGAAGCAAGTGCTGCAATGTTTCCTGAAAAGTGTCAGAATTAAAACACTGCATTATATTTGAATCTCTTTCTGTGGCTTATTTTGACACATTATATTTATACCCCCGCATACGAAGTATAGGGGGTATATAGGAGTCATCATCCGGTTGGTTCGTTGGTTCGTTGGTTCGTTGACCCGGTCTGTCTGTGGCACTTACAGCGTCAACAGTTTTCAAGATATCGACTTGAAACTTTAAACATATGTTCGTGAGTACATTTGCGCGAACTATTTTTTCTCATGTGGATCAGTCCATTATTTTTCGGAGGGGAGCACGATTTAACAAAATCTTGTGACGCGAACTACTTCTACAGTTTTTAAGATATTGACTTGAAACTTGATACACATTTTCGGCATGAAGTCTAGATGTGCCTGACATATTTTTCGTGTGGATTAGTCCATTATTTTTTGCAGGGGACATGATTAAACAAAACCGTGTTATGCAAACTTCTAAATCTTGTGATGCGAACTACTTCTTCAGTTTTTAAGGTATTGACTTGAAACTTGAAATATATGTTCGGCATGAAGTGTAGATGTGCGTGACATATTTTTCGTGTGGATCAGTCCATTATTTTTGCAGGGGACATGATTTAACAAAATCATGTAATGCAAACTTCTACACTTACTACGTCAACAGTTTTCAAGATATCGACTTGATACTTTAAACATATGTTCGTGAGTACATTTGTGCAAATTTTTTTTTCTCATGTGGATCAGTCCATTATTTTTCGGAGGGAGCACGATTTAACAAAATCTTGTGATGCGAACTAATTCTACAGTTTTTAAGATATTGACTTGAAACTTTATACATATGTTCGGCATGAAGTGTAGATGTGCGTGACATATTTTTCGTGTGGATCAGTCCATTATTTTTGCAGGGGACATGATTTAACAAAATCGTGTAATGCAAAATTCTACAGTTTTTAAGATATAAGACTTGAAACTAAAATAGTATGTTCTGCATGAAGTGCGCATGTAAGCGACATATTTTTGTGTGGATCAGTCCATTGTTTTTTGGAGGGGAGCATTATTTAACAAAATCTTTTATTTTTAATCTTATGACGCAAACTACTTCTCCAGTTTTCAAACTTTAAACATACGTTTGTGAGTAGATTTCCATGACATACTTTATTTCATGTGGATCAGTCCATTATTTTTTAGCAGGGGAGTATGATTCAACAAAACCTTATGACACGAACTACTTCTACAGTTTTTAAGATTTGACTTGAAACTTGATACATTTGTTCGGCATGAAGTGTAGATGTGCGTGACATATTTTTCCTGTGGATCAGTCCATTATTTTTTGCAGGGACATGATTAAACAAAATCGTGTTATGCAAACTTCTACACTTACTACGTCAACAGTTATCAAGATATCGACTTGAAACTTTAAACATATGTTCGTGAGTACATTTGCGCAAATTTTTTTTTTTGTTTCATGTGGATCAGTCCATTATTTTTCGGAGGGGAGCATGATTTAACAAAATCTTGTGACGCGAACTACTTCTACAGTTTTTAAGATATTGACTTGAAACTTGATACATATGTTAGGCATGAAGTGTAGATGTGCGTGACATATTTTTCGTGTGGATCAGTCCATTATTTTTTGAAGGGGACATGATTTAACAAAATCGTGTTGTGCAACATTCTACACTTACTACGTCAACAGTTTTCAAGATATCGACTTGAAACTTTAAACATATGTTCGTGAGTACATTTGCGCAATTTTTTTTTTCTCATGTGGATCACTCCATTATTTTTCGGAGGGGAGCATGATTCAACAAAATCTTGTAACACAAACTACTTCTACAGTTTTTAAGATATTGACTTGAAACTTGATACATGTGTTCGACATGAAGTGTAGATGTGCGTGACATATTTTTCGTGTGGATCAGTCCATTATTTTTTGCAGGGGACATGATTTAACAAAATCGTGTTATGCAAACATCTACACTTACTACGTCAACAGTTTTCAAGATATCGACTTGAAACTTTAAACATATGTTTGTGAGTACATTTGCGCAAATTTTTTTTTTTCTCATTTGGATCAGTCCATTATTTATCGGAAGGGAGCATGATTCAACAAAATCTTGTGACGCGAACTACTTCTACAGTTTTTAAGATGTTGACTTGAAACTTTATACATGTGTTCGGCATGAAGTGTAGATGTGCATGACATATTTTTCGTGTGGATCAGTCCATTATTTATTGCAGGGGACATGATTTAACAAAATTGTGTGATGCAAACTTCTACAGTTTTCAAGATATAAGACTTTAAACTAAAATTGTATGTTCTGCATGAAGTGCTCATGTCAGCAACATACTTTTGTGTGGATCAGTCCATTATTTTTTGAAGGTGAGCATTTAATTTATTTAACAAAATCTTTTATTTAAAATCTTATGATGCAAACTACTTCTCCAGTTTTCAAACTTTAAACATAAGTTTGTGAGTGGATTTCCATGACATACTTTGTTTCATGTGGATCAGTCCATTATTTTTTAGCAGGGGAGTATGATTCAACAAAATCTTGTGACACGAACTACTTCTACAGTTTTTAAGATATTGACTTGAAACTTTAAACATATGTTCGGCCTGAAGTGTAGATGTGCGTGACATAATTTTTGTGTGGATCAGTCCATTCTTTTTTGCAGGTGACATGATTTAACAAAATTGTGTTATGCAAACTTCTACAGTTTTCAAGATATCGACTTGAAACTGAAATCATATGTTCTGCATGAAGTGCGCATGTTAGTGACATAAATTTTATGGATCAGTCCATTTTTGGTTGGAGGGGAGCATTATTTAACAAAATCTTATGACACAAACTACATCTCCAGTTTTCAAACTTTTAACATACGTTCGTGATTAGATTTGCATGACATATTTTTTTTCATTTGGATCAGTCCATTATTTTTTAGAAGGGGAGCACGATTCAACAAAACCTTGTGACGTCAACTACTTTTACAGTTTTGTTTACATCCGGTGAAAACTCAAGTCGCTATTTTTAAACACAACTTTTGCAACAAATTTTCAGGATTTCAATTATTTTTCAACTTTCACCCATGAAAGATGCAAACATCATTTCTGTATACTCTGACAAAGCAGTATTGCGGGGGTATTAATCACCTTCAGTGATAGCTCTAGTTTGATTTAACTAAATTGGACTGGTGTCAGTTTTCCAAATCGAGATCCTATCATCTGCAGCAAATGTTTCAACAGTCCTTACTTAATTGATTTCAAAGTGCAACTAAATTCAATGATAATTGATTTTTTATTTTTATATATGATTGTTAATTAAATCCCTTTCACAGTACTTATATCCCAAAAAGCCATTGCTTGAAAGTACTGGGTGCTCTTTTTCAGGCCATAGTTACATATATTGGATTTTAAAACTAACCATCTTCTGCATTTATTAAGTATGTAAAGATCTCATGTTTATGGCAAAAGATGAGAGAGAACATTGAAGATAAGGTCTTTTGGGTTCCTCATGACTAATAGATTGATTTCTCCTTTGGTTGTGGATTATTTTCATGTTGGAATGTTTAGTGTAAACAGTAAGGCCAGAGAATAATGACAAGTTCCGAGGTTTGATAAAGAAGGTCTTTCAGAAATTAAACATTTTTTTTTCAAATAATACCTGTAAAATAAAAAGGAATGTTCTGCTAAGCATACTGTGTATCTAATCAGCTTATGTAGGTCTATACATAATCTAAATGGATTGATAGTGTATAGTTTTCCCATAAATTTACGTAGTTCCTGTTGTTATGTTTTAAATAGAGCCACCACTGCTGATGAAGTTGGAAATATAAAAAACAAATGCTTTTGGCACAATTTTATCATAAGATTATGCACTGATCATGAATATCCGAATTATCCGAATATATTCCCACCTGGAACTTATCAATAAAATTCTCTCCAAAAAAGCAATTGTTGAATGGTAAAAATGCTCAGAATGCAATTTATAGTTATGGGAAAACTCTTGCCTAGCGAGATTTAAAAAGATTATTGTAATTAGTCGCATAATTTGCAATGCAATTTTCATATACGGAAAAGCGAACAATCTTTGTTTACTCGCAACCTCGCTTTGACGTGACCTTCACCTTCTCTATATGACAGTTGAAACCGTGTCTGCGTGTATAACTGCTTTAAAAGTTACTGAAATTTCTATATTTTAGAATATTTAATTGTTGAAATGATGTTATAATGCTACGAGCGACTCAATCGTGGCTTTGGTAATTTCAAACTAACATTCCATTATAAATTTTAAAGTGTGCCTTTCAGATACTGTTTTTGCAGATCCTAATTTGAGACTGATATTAGTGTGTAAAGGTTGAGATTTGTTATTAATCCCTCCAGAAGCAATAAATTCTTAACAAATTCCACAAACCAAATAAATGAGCTTACCTTGGCTACAACACGTGTCATAGAATGTATCAGGACATCTACAGCTTCCTGATACGAATGACCCGCCATTAAAACAATACTGGTTGCAGTTTCTATGGTCCGAGAAGTACTGACTGTAATAATCATAGTTCATCCCACAGTCCGCCATACACGCAAGTATGTCCAAAGATGATTTACAACAGAAATATCTGATACGCTGTTGAGTGCCACCACCACAACTTACGCTACAGCTGTTCCATGCCTCCCATGGTGTCCACTGACATCTGCTCACTCCTCCAGAACATTCACCATCCGAACCTAGAATTAAGTTTAAAATTGAAGTTATAAAAACCCAATTCATAAAAGGCATAAACATTGTTATGCAGCTTTTAGTTGAGAATTGCTTACTTCCTTTTTGTCGGCGCTTTTATACTTTCTGTATGAGTATATTGTCGTACTGTAGTTCGATAAAACGCTTACTACCTTAAACGTTTTTGCTAAGCATTTAAACCTGTTAGTAAATAAAACCGCTTGGTAAATAAATACTTTTTTATTAGGAAACTTGTTTGAATTATTAACATCTTCGCGACCACGGTAGGTAATCAATCTGGTTGGCGATGTCATGCCTAACGATAAAGTTTACGTGCATCCCTATTATCTAACGAACTACTATTGCTACTGCATTCAAACTTGTACGTATCACATTCTGCGTTCTGGTTTTAGCTCTAGCTTGCAACAACTTTTTAGAACGTCCATGGTTTTTTAAGATTTCTCTAGAATCTTATAAGAGTGAAATCGCCGCATTCAGTCCATAAATAGTAATTACTATAAAAACCATTTGTAAAAATACTGATTTATGATTTTATTTTTTAATGTTTTACTTTTATTTTCTCTTAATATGTTGTCAGGAAGTGAAGTGACATATAAAAGCATAATATGCGATGAGAATCCGAGGGGCTACCGTGTGCGTTGGAACGGTCAGCGGCATAATAATATGTCACTTGGGGGTTTAAACCTGGTTTTATTGTGCAAAAAGCTCACATTTGTTCCAATAAAAACACATTAAGTACATTTTGTCTTGGCGGATAGGCTCCAACCCACTCATCAACTCGACAATGGTACATTCAATTGCACACAAACATAAAAATATAAGAAGCTTATAGCAATGTCAAGCAAAAAGGTGGGTACTCGTTGAACTTACCAAGACCAGAAGCCCTGCAGAAACCAGCAAGAACATGATGGAAGAATATTGAATTTTGAATATGACAAAATAGCGGCTAATTGGGTGTCTGTAAATCTATACAAATATGGTACATTAACACCACAACGGTATCTTCGCTCCTCATTACGAATAGATACAAAAATGTGTTAACGAAATTATTAACACCATCAGTTGTGGTAGCTGAAATTTTAAATATTTCTTAAAAATAAGATCATGTTACTTTGCTTTGGTTTATCGATAAACTTTGACCGGAACTTCTGTTTCTGATTCCCCAATTTTCCTAGTTTTGAGTTATATAACATTGCATAACAGTACATATGAATGCTCTAAAAGAGTGTGCGTTTGTGATAGGGAAATATTATTTTAAACATTTACTTCGCAAACGTAAGAAAGAATTGCCGGATTCGGCTACTGTTTCTCTTTTGGATAATATTCTCCGAGAAAATGGTGCGAGCGTTAGAAACAGAAGTACTGACCTTAATTTCGATAAGATTATAAAATAAACGCTTGCTTATTGCATACATTTTGAATTCGGATTTTTGTCATACAAAAAAAGTCATCCAGTATTTAACTGTTAAATAACTTGTACATTACCAGTGACAGAAACTAACATTTGGAGCGAAAGTGACTTTCAATGAAAAATTAAGAACTATAAGGAAGTTTGAAACTGTCTCTTAAAAGTGTATAATGTAATACAGTTGTGAAAAAAGCGCAATGAAACAATCTTACCTTACTTTCGGTTTTATTTTTTGGATTATACCAGGACTTATATCTGCGTGGTGCCGAGATGGTACACTTGTTTGCCAATACCAGGAGTGGCATTCCTGGGGACCCTGCAGCGCAGAATGTTACGGTACTCAATATCGTTACAGAACAATATGTTGCATTCAATCGATTACCCAGGAAGAGGTAAGAAGCAGTGCTTTAGAACAGAACCTTTAGGAGAATATAGAACTTGTAATAAAGTTTGTATAAACGGTGAATATGGGGAAAAGAATACAACTGACAAACTCTCATGGCGGACGTGGGGTTGCATTTGCAATAAAGGTTACAAAGGAAAATGCTGTGAAAAAAGGTACGTTAGTCTACCGTGAGAACTCAATCAAATATAATAATTTCGTAAATGCCGATTTAAGTGCTAAATAAGTAAAGTTGTCCAGTTTAATGACGTAAAGTTTTTCAAGTTTTCACTATGTAAAAATACTTATTATCGAGTAGATCCAGATTAAACATGGCTTAAAGACTAAAACATTTACTCAACTACATATTATTACATCGTTGTATGAATAAAGTATAGTCTCTGTATTGTTTTTGCCTGTAGATAGATTTTTGTTTAAACCATTAAAATTATGCACATGTTTAAATAGTGGAGAAAACAAATTCCAAGGACGCAAAATCATAACTAAAACTATTTATAAACTACTGATGATTAAGTTTTCGCAAAATTCACGCAGATAATGTTTTAAAGCATACTCTGAACATAATTCAATATATACGGTATTTGAATACTGTCCAATCACCCCTATGATATACCTTTTGGTTTTAAATAATTTTTGCTTTTGGCGTTCTCGGTGATATGCAGGATATGCAACAACCTGACACAACAGGTTATCATATCACAAAACAAGTACAAGTTGTCTTGGTGGAATAACTCCAACCCACCCATAAGCTCAACAATGTTGCATGCAAAAGCACACAAACATATAAAACATAAGAAGCTAATAGAATTGACAAGCTTTACTCTTCATGAAAGATATTATAAACCTGACAAAATCATTTGTTTTCTTACGATACTTTCAGAGACCTTTTGTTTAGCTCCCTCGAAGATATCAGATGGCGATTTAATGATGTCGTCCACAAAGCCCAAATATGGGACCAGAGTAACTTATAACTGCCACAGTGGGTATTACAGGGCAAGTGGGGATACTAGCCGCACATGTACTGAATATGAAGAATGGTCTGGTCCTTTACCAACATGCCGAGGTAAAGTAAATCTATTAGTTTTATATCTTGATTGAAAATGAAACTGAAAACGAAAAAAAAGGCAAATTTAATCATCTATAGTAATCAGTTTATTTCAAGTTTTACTCTGGAGTACTTTAGGCCATTTTCGAGCTATTGTCGAGCTATGTCGTGGCTGTAACAAATATTTGGTTTGTTTCGTTTATGTTGGTTGCTTTCCTACATTAACTTTGAAAAATTATTTAGGCCAATGAATAGGGATGACAATTGAGTTAAAACAAAACTTTCACAATAATATCACGATAGTCCAACTAACTGCCACCATGTTATTGCGATTGTTGACGAACTATTGCTGTAATATCTTATTCATATAATATGATAATTGTAAGACAGTCCTAGTTGAAAACCACAATTAATGGCACAGATTATGCTGGTTATGGCCAGATACATTTAACGAATGCCATAATGAAATGTCATGAAATGCTTGTTTGTAAGCATAATTATATTAAACCTTTAATCAAGTTACGTCGATATACAGAATAATACTCAGTATCACTTTCATTGGGTTAATATATTCCCAATATTAAGTAACATTAATATTTACCCAAGATTAAATACGGTCTTGAAAATTATTACTGTCTTCAGTGGTTCTAGTACATTAAGGAGGTCCTCTAGTTGCTTAATCGGTGTATACTGTGGTCTGCTGCTCTTTAATATGCTGTTAATGTACATAGCTGAATTTCAACGAGTTTATACATAAATTTTCAGTTTAAGCTCTAGTTGCTTAAGCGGTTTATGTGATCTGCTGCTCTTTAATATGCTGTTAATGTCCATAGCTGAATTTAAACGAGTTTATACAGCTGTATTTAAACGAGTTTATACAGCTGTATTTAAACGAGTTTTATACATCAATTTTCAGTTTAAGACTAGAAATTTGTATGTGTCCTGAAATGTAACACGATGGATGTATGCTTTGAAAGCCAACGAACACGACATAATCAAAATTTCGCTGGCTCGGTTTGACTGAGCCTGTTCATATGCAGTAATGAAAATGCATGTTACTCTTAAACATATAATGCAAAAAACTTTTAAAAACTTCTAAAAATATATACAGGTCTGCACAATTTTACTTAAAAATGAATTGCAAAAAAAGACAAATTCAATATAAGGACCTTGAATTTTAACTTTTGAACAATTTTATTTACCTCCATTAAAATCACTTTAAACTTTGATTATTATGAACGAAAGCGACGGATAACAATATGTTCTATTTACTTACGTTCGTTCACACAAACCCTTTTTCCATTGAAGCCTTTAAATTTCCCTTTAAATCTACTTAAAGTTGAAATATGCATATCAGGAATCGCCACATTCTGAAAAAACAGCCTCCTCACACAGTCAAGAAGAAGAGGGGGAGAGAGCATGGTTAATAAAATGATCAGTTTCAAAAGAGACACCACTAACAATAAACAAAAATGAGAACCCGAGGGGTTACCGCCTTGGAACGGTCAGTGGCAAATCAAATTGCCACTAGAGGTTTAAACCAGGTTCTAGGCTGCACCAACCTCACACTTGCCTCAACAGGTTCTCATATCACAAAACAAATACAAGTTGTCTTGGTGAAACAACTCCCACCCACTTATCGGCTCAACAATGTTGCATGCAAAAGCACACAAGTATATATAAAACATAAGAATCTAATAGCATTGCAAAGCCAAAGGGCGGGTACTCAATGATCTTACCGAGACCAGAGATCCTGGAGTAAAATCAGCAAGAACACGATGACAGGGATAAAAGAAACAAATCGAGCTTCTAGGTTCTTTTAAGAAAAGATTTCCCCATAAACCTTCATAAACTCTTAAACCCCTGCCACCGTCGTGCAACCAAAGAGGTAAGCATAATGATCAACTGCAAAAGGGTTAATCACCAGACATGCAGAGTGCTTTAAGATATCATGTTGGTACAGTACTGAACATTATGAAATTGACAATTTTTCCGATTCCGATCCGGTCCGCTTCCGATCCTAATGTCATCTATAACCGATCCGATTCCATTCCCATTGCGGTCCAATTCCAATTCGATTGCGCTCCAATTTTTTCACTCCAGACAATGCGCTCCAAACGATCTTTACGCTCAAACCGATTCTTCCGATTCCGATCTTTTCGCTCCCGATTTTCATTGGTCATTAACTATAACGCCAGACAATGCGCTCCAAACGATCTTTACGCTTAAACCGATTCTTCCGATTCCGATCTTTTCGCTCCCGATATTCATTGGTCATTAACTATTACGCCGGAACATGCGCTCCAAACGATCTTTACGCTCAAACCGATTCTTCCAATTCCGATCTTTTCGCTCCCGCTTTTCATTAGGCATTACTTATAACGCATCTCGCACTGAATTTACATTTATGTGACATGTTTCTTATTTGCAGTTTGTTTAATTTTATTGTTTAAACACCGTGGTCGTATCGCTACTATATATAACTGAAAAGCTATAAATAGAAGCTATCCGATCCGGTCAAAACGCTCCGGTCTTTTCACTCCAAGCGATCCAAACGCTCAAAGCGATTCCGATCCGGTCAAAACGCTCCGGTCTTTTCACTCCAAGCGATCCAAACGTTCAAAGCAATTCCGATCCGGTCAAAATGCTCCGGTCTTTTCACTCCAAGCGATCCAAACTCTCAAAGCGATTCGCTTAGATTCCATTCCGTTTCCAATTCGATTGCGCTTCCATTGCGCTCCTAACGAGATCGGTTTGCGGTCCGCTTCCGATCCGCTTCCGATCCGATTGTCAATTTCATGATTTTCAGTACTGTAACCTTTCTTTTTAAATTTACAGATGGTTTTTACGAATAACCGGGAGAAATTAACATTGCCCTTTATCTTCTTAAGTTTATAAATTAAATCTCCATAAAAAAACTGGCTGTGAAATACCTAGTTGCAATAATGATTTTAAACTACACCTGTTTTTTATGAATTAGATCTGGGTATCGACGATAAAACTTGCAAAATGTTTTCCTTAATTTGTGATACCGATAACCTTGTTTTAAAAGTTTTTCTGTAATGCAAAGATTACGTTCATTGAAATCATAAATATCGTTGCAAGCTCTTGAAAAGCGAACAAGCTGTGAAATATAAAACCCGTAAGATGTTGCACGGGGAACATCGCCTTCTAAAAACGGAAAATCTACTATATTAAACTTAAAATCATATTTTTTATCATATATTTTAGTAGTGACATAACCATTTTCAATTGACAGATTTAGATCGAGAAAGTTTGCTTGCTTTTCTGAAGTGTTCGCTTTATTAAGTTGTAGTTCTTTAGGGTAGATCTTATTTACCAGTAATGGAAAATGGTTATTATCTATATTTAATAAATCATCAAGGTGCCTCGAGGTGTTGTTAAAAGCTGTAATAATATCATCTTGATGTTCAGTAGAAAGAGATAACATAAAGTTATTGTAATAAGTTATTTCATAAAACAGACCCATTTTAACCGAGTCTGAAATATTGTCAGCTGTGTCGTATTATACATTTTCATGTAATATTATAATAAACATCCATATTCATATTTGATCATTTAAAACGACTCATTCATATTGTTTGACAGGTGCTCTGGTCTCATTAAGATTTTTGAGTACCCGCCTTTTCGTTGTGCGATGTTTTTAACTTCTTTTGATGTGTATGTCTGTGTGTTTCTGCATGCAACATTGTTCATCTGTTAGGGCAAGTGTGAGGTTGGAGCACCCTAGAACCTTGTTTAACCCCCCCCCCCTCCCCCAGTGGGAAATTTGTTTGCCACCCTACCGTTCCGAGGCTGGAACCTCTCGTGTTCTCATTTTTGTTCACTGTTTGTGGTGTCTGTTTTGAAGCTGATCATTTTATTTACAATGCTCTCTCTGGCAATTCCTGATGTGCACATTTCACTTTTTACAGCCTCTGTCACTGTATATTATGGTATCCACTAAACCCAACTTAATTGTTCGTTGGTAAATCATACTGAAGGTGGCTGTGACTTCCATGTTAATTAAAGTGTTAACAACATTTGCTACATGGTGTTCAATACAAGCAAAGACGTTTGCAAGGATGACGACTTCAGAATTCAGTGTTACAAGTTTTGATATGAACTGCAATTATTGGTTTGAACAAATTCTAGAAACTGACCAAACATATACCGGAGAAGAAAGGGTGACACTAACGTGTGATAAAGGAAAACACATACCGGAGTATTTGTGCAAACCCAGTAAGATACCGTAATGTTTTATTTAAAAATGAAATAAATATACAACACGAATAAAACTTTAAAATTTGTTTTTTTTTCGTATCTTTGCCTAGCTGTTATTATAACAGTTTCAATGTCCTCATAAATTGCGATGTATCTCCGATTATCACTGCTAGTATATACCTGGAGCTGAATCGTAACAATTTCAGCCAGCGCAAAGCCCTTACCAATCAAAACGTTCTACAAACGAAATACTCTTCTACTTGCGAAAACAAAGCTATGAGACTGCGCGAGGTCAGGATCGATAAAGCACTTGTTTGGTTTCCTTACTTAATCGTAAGCTATATAAATGTACAGGTACTTCAAACAAAATTTTCGACTTTTGCATCCAGAAAATAACAGACTTATATTGCAAAGAAGATTGCACAGTGCTTATCGTGTAAAAAGGTTGCTTACTAAGTTGTCGCTTACTAGATTGTTCAGGTTTTTTCCTGTCGGTTGAATATAAGAAAGTTTAAAACGCCGTTTGTACAGTTGGTCCTGTGATGTGGAATATGCGCATTGACTTTTCAATTGCTATATTGCCATTGAATAAACATAGGAACTTTTCCCATACATGGGACATCACGCTTGGAGACTGTGTGGGGTTAGGACCAAGCTCAACCACCTTTTCAGCTTCTTTTTCCGTGCTTTGTGACAGAGCTATGAGAGATCTTAGAACAGATTTAAGCAAACCGGGTTAGTTGTTATTGTGTCCTACATTCGCTAATGATCCAGAGCTAAGTTAAAACATTTGATAATATAACTCTCTATATTCATTTTTCGGTATCAACGTGTTAACATCGGAAAAATTCACCCGACTTTAAATAATCCGACCCTATGAATTTACATAAAATACATGTACACATAATCTTCAATTTAAAGGTATATCATTATTCTTCAAAACTGTTACACATGTGTAACGAACATTCGATGCATTGAAGATAGTTACTGTGAATTCACTTTTCCGTGTGTTATAATTCACGTGTGGTGAAGGACGTGGATCAATCGTCCAGAAAACATTTTATAATAAATTATTGTTACAAAATAATGAAAAAAGCAATGGGCGACAATTAAAAGCTAGGAATCAAGAATCAAATGTAATACGCACAGGTATATCTTGAACATGCTTAAATATTTAATTATTTTTGAAAATAAAAATAAATAACAACTGTTCCTTTACAATGTTTTATTGCTACTTACACTTTAAACATGATAATACAGGTAAACAGACCTGGACGACTCTTCCATATAGTATCCACTTATGTCTTTCAACAGAACTTCGATATTTCGAACTGCCGTTAATTTGAACTTTTTTTTCTAGTTCCGTCGAATTCTTATGCAAAAGAGCAATTCCATCCTTCGGTGTTTTCCACATGAATACATCTATTAATTTTGCTCAGTATTTTTCGACACGTCAAAAACATACATTTCGAAAGAAAATATGCACTGGATATTAACCGACAGCACTAGAAAAGTGCTTTCTTTCGTCGTTAATGCAGAACATGTAATACATCTTTTATTGGAAATTATACTTGTCAATAGTGTTCCGTATCCATTCCAGCAACTCCTCAGTTAGCTTGGTGTAAAAGCCGTATATGCCAGGCTGTCTACAACCAAACCCAAACGATACTACACCTGAAAACAGAAATTGCAATGAGTAATAATTATCACATACATTAAATTGATCGCTTTCAAAGAATTCATTTTACCTACTCGGTTTGACAAAGCCTGCTTTAACGGTTAAACAAAACTGTCGAATAACCCGGGTTGAGCTCGTCTGAATATGTAGACTTTATAACAAATTATGAAGTTAGTAAATTTATTTGATGGCTGAAAACCTGATATTTCTACATGTAGCAGACCAGCAGATTCGGAAGTTGAAACTATTCATTACAAAACTTACCGGTTTGGATGTATTTGTTTTCTTCAGTTGGATGTTCTACTACAAACGGTCCCCCGCCATCTCCCTGACAAGAATCAACGTATTTCAGTTCTCCATTGACCGTTTCTGATTGAAAATAATGTACACATTATTAAGGTTTCACTAAACCTATTAAGAATAAACCATTTCATGAAAACTTGTAAACTAAAGCCTAGTTGTGTGTTTCTGCTCGCACAGTACATGTACTTATTTAAAAAACACAAGTTCTTTAAAAGCATACTGCATTATCAAAATTAGCAAAATAAAGGTGAAGGAACTGAAGAATGTATTTTATTTTATTTAGTATGTTGATTTTTATAAGTGGAATATGCTTATCAGGAATCGCCAAACTAACTAAAAAACACAACCTTCCCACGCAGCAAATAAGCAGAAAGGAAAATAGAGCATTTGTTTATAAGTATATCAATTTCGAATAAGACACCACATTCAACAAAAAGGAGAACCTTTGGGGTTACCACTCAAGTGGAAACGAAATTAGCCACTAGAAGTTTTAACCAGGTTCTTGGGTGCACCAACCTCATATTTATTGCCCCAACAGCTTCTCACATGAACAAAAAAGTACATGTTGTCGTTGTGAAAAAAACTCCGACTTATAAAAGATAAAATGGATACTTCAAGACGTGAAATATATGTACCGCTTCCTCCCGCACAAAACATCAAGTTTTCATCAACTTCTCTCCTTTGGGCCTCATTTAGATTCTGTATGCATTCTTTGTGAGACCTGACATTCATCTGCATCTGTTTAAGACCTGTAGACCTGTAAATCATATTGTGACTAGATCCCCAGCCTGTCACCACTCCGTATATCGTGTTTGAAAAGAAATCTGTATAGTTCTTGTTAGTTGTGTCTGAAAAAGAACACTGCTTGACTTGTTTACAACGTTGTTAAAGATATATGTGCATTTCCATAATTATGCAGTACCTGATCGTTGTTGAAACCAAACTTTAAGACCATATTTGTTATCATGATTGGAACTCTTGTTTTTGCGCGATAACTGTATGAAGATAAAATTAAGGAACATTAAACACTGAAAAATAATCAGGTAATTACACTTATATTGGTTTTGTTTAGCTATTGATTATTTACTGATGTTATATTAAACAAAGAAGCAACAAACAACTTTGCGAGAAAAAAAAGCAACCTACTCTTTATCATGTCATTCCACAGGCACACGGGCAATAACTCTGGTCCAACCGGAAACACTTGTTGTAGTCTTATTAGAGCAATATCGTACTTATGGCGTGGTAAAACCTCTTCGTTGAACTGTGGATGAATATGTATATCAGATGGCTCAACTGGAGAACTAAAAAACGCTGTCGTTTGATGTAGACGTAGTTTTTCTGGAATAACGAATAAAGTATGAACGTAAAGTATATAACAAATCTTTTCTGTAATATGTGCTTTGATATCAGTGATAACAGTGCAAATATATATAATGATTGCATCATTTTCCCAACATAATTCTCTTGCTTACATAACAATAATAACTAGTGCATACTTTACATTTTTGCCAACTCTAATATATTAATACATTTTATTGTTTCATTACATAACAACATTTAGTCATCTAAACAGAAGAATGAAAAAAAAACTAATGGATAGCGTACACTTAGTTTTGTTGAAATAACATTGTTGGATATAGTAATTTTTTTTGTTACATAACAAATAACTTTAATTATTTGTGTGACTGGGTAATATCCGAAATTCATCTTAAGATAGGTATTTGTTGTTTAAGATATTAAAAAGTAAGCCTGAATTAAAACAATAGGGAAATGAAACTTACTTAAATGAACCTGCTCTATTGGTTTCCGATCATTAAAACAGGATGCAGCTGTTAGGATCCACTGTTCATCAATCAACGATCCTCCACAAACATGCTCCTAGAATCACTTGGATTTTGTAGTATGTGTTATTATTATGATATGAAACTTGTTTGGGTTTTTTTCATAAAATATGACACGTTTGTTTTAGAAACTATATGTTTTTATAACCTTGCGGTACAAATGTGAAATTGACAGCACCCTAAAACATAAGTGATATTAATTTTACCAAATGAACGTTAAAACGCGATACATGTTATCACATTGTTCTCTATTTAGTTAATATATTCGAAATTATAATTAGATATTTTAAACTTATTTTAGTGTGTTGTGCCATTTCCTGATACGCATATATAATCATTTTTATTACTGGGGTTAACTTATAAATAGAAGGGTTAAAATTTGTTTAAAAGTGACGTATGCATATCAGGAATAGCAACATCAAGTCGACACATCCTTACCACAAAGCCAAAACGCAAAACATAAGAAGAAAAATCTAGTTATTAACTTAAGCAGTGTTAAAATTTGTTTTAAACATTCGCATATCAGGAAGAGCCGCATTAAAGAGACACAGCCTTTCCATACAATGCTAAACGATGTTGCATGCAAAAGCACAGAAACATATAAAACATAAGCACACCCGTCAACCGGCAGAGCCAGGAGCGGGCGGCTCATCTAGGAGCAGACACGGTAAGTTTTTTTCATATTCGACAGCGGTGTAATTAATTATCATTTTCGTTAGTTTTCATTAACTCTTGGAAAGAAATATCGGCTGCTTTTAAAAGCCAAATAAATTATGCACCTATTCCATGATTTCTGGCGTAGTAGATGGGAAAATAAACTTTTTATCGCGATTTACAAAGGAAGTTTGTGTTGAAATCTTGAAGTTCTGCGTTATTAAGTAAAATGCTTCATAGATCTGATAATCTGCCTAAATTTGTAAGCATTATTGGAAAATTTAATCATTCCCCTGGCAACATGTGAAATATTAGCGCAGACAGACTTTTAATAAATTCGCTAGGGCTTAGTGAATAGAGCTGGGGTTTAGAAATGGGCAACTCCATGGAGCAGAAGGGGAAATTATTGGCGGGACCGGGATCAGATAAAAGCGAGTACTGAAAATCGTTTGATGTATTCTCTTGACACTATTTTACACCCTCAATGATAAAAGTTTGTTGACATACAGTGATAGTATTGTCCGTCCGTATGTCTGTACATGTCTTATATCATACCGAAATCATTTCTTAAGGAGTATGTAAGCTTGTGATGCATTAACTCTTATAAGTTAACGGAGTTGTCACAAGTTTAATCATTTGTCACACTGTTGAACATCATTCACACCTCAAAACACCGTAAGCGAAAGTTGAATGGCTGACGTCGAGTTCACCCCAGGTAATGTTTTAACTTATTTCTCCATAAAAACTTTATCGATTTCTCTAAACTAAACAAACTTATGAGGCTTAATATCTGTGTTGTTTAGAAATATTTGCTTTTTTTCTACACGCTGTGTAGTTTTTGTTAAATTTGCTTTAAGTGTAGCGTAGTTATTGACATTTGCGAACAATTTTGATATGTTTCAATAATGAACCCGAAAACTCGTTTTCTGTCTCAAAATCCATCTGGAATAATAAAATACTGACTTTCCTCCACTTGCATTCAAGCTGCCATTCAACTCGAGCTGCTTTTAAAAAAATTTGCTAAAAACGACAATCCCTTGCGTACAGTGTCTAGCAAAGTTATTTACGGGGTGTAGATAAAAATTGTTTTCGACTTTACGGGGTGTAGTAGGTAACATATTCTATTCTATTTTTACAAATTCTATTTTCTGCAAAAATAAACGTAAGTACCTGAGGATACATTTAGCCTGATTAAAGAATTTCGTTTAGTAACGATAGCAGGGACCGTGAATCTGGGTCCTACTATCAGTATTTGTAGTGTAAGGCCCAGCGTAAAGTAAAACATTTAAGTTTTTTTCAAAGAATAAAAAAGTGTTTAATTGAACCATACACATTAAACGTAACATAAATAGTAAAGGTAGTACGCCGTTTCCACTTTTGACATGTGACCATAACTTCAAGAAAATTGTAAAACTTAATTAACATTAGTACATTTCAAAATTTCTAGAACGTTACAGTAGAGCTCAAAAATTGTCTCAAACAATATTTGACGTTAAGTTCAGCATGAGCTTTTATCCTATAGGGAAATACTACAATACTATATGTTAATAAATAAGTGATTTGACATTGGCCCTGTTATGTGTCCTAGGGCAGTCGTATTGGCCCCAGGCCGACAAAGTGTTAATGATATTGGCCCTGTTATAAAGCAGGCCGTCGTGTTATTTAACGTGGCAGATGCTTTTATAGGGCTTATAACGTATATTCATTTAATAATGGTTATTAAAGCTTGCGCATATTGTTAACGAGATTTTTTATATCTTTTTTTGCAGTAACGGTAAACTAATATAAAAGACAAAACTAAAACAAAAAATGTGCCTACTCGACATCGTTCACATACTGTTTATAGAAATACTACACCCCGTTTACTCGATTTGTTTTGTTGCTAGACACTGTATACAATGCATGGTCGTTTGTTTAAAGTAGCTAGAGTTAGTAAATGGCAGCTTTAATACAATAAATAAATGAAAAGGGAATTTTTAAGACCACCGAACACTACTAATATGAAAATATTACAGGCTCGGTTTAATTTAGCCTGTTCATGGGAAATAATAGAAAAGCACATTATTATACTGCAAAGAAATTTCCTTGAATTTGATTGGATAATTTGCCGCTGATGTATATCCGTATTTACGGATCGGCCGTAGAAATGAACTGCACGTGCCTTAATTTCCCCGTCTGGCCTCCCACCTTTTGTTGTCGTCCGCCATTTTGTTTTGAATTTCCTTAAAAGTGCATAATTTGAAGCCGATCTTTTTAAATATAAAGCAGTATGCTTAGGGATTACTAAAATTGTTACAGAAAATATTTCTGTTATGTTTTTAACGTTGAAAACGATCAGATTATTCTCAAATTTTGTAAATAAAAATCAAATGGAAAGTCCATTCAATTTCTATAGAAGTGACGTCATGCAGGTAAATCCATGACGTCAGACATTTAATTATTGAGGTTCTCAGAGGGGAATTAAGCCGTTCGGCATTAAATAAGCGAAATAATAAAAAATCGATGCTTTCTTATTAATTTTGTTTGAAAAAGTCTTTGCAGTATAATAAAACAATTATTTGGTTCCTTGAAAGGGTATGCGAGGATATATTGCCGGTCTGGGTGTCATATTATCCCTCGCCTGCGGCTCGGGTAATATGACACCCAGACCGGCAATATATTCTCACATTCCCTGTCAAGAAACCAAATAACTATATATTACTACCCACGCCGCCTAGCCCCGGGTTGAGCAAAGGCGTTTTGGGCTTAATTATTGGAAAATACCAACATTATTCGCAACTATCAACAACAAGGCTACATTTAATCGCAAATTTAACAAAAACTACCCAACGTGCTGAAAAAACAACAACAAATATTGCTTTAAAACCGGATATATTAAGCCTCACAAATTTGTTTTGTGTAAAGAAATTGAAAAAGTTATGATGGAGAAATAAGTTGAAACATTACCTGCGGTGAACTGGATGCCAGCCATTCAACTTTCTTTTTCATTGTTTTGAGATGCTATTTCCTGTGACAAATGATTAACCGGCGACAACACCGTTAACTAATTAGAGTTCATGCATCAAAAGCTTAAAAAAACCTTTAGAAATGATTTCGGTATGATATATGACGTGGACAGACATACGGACGGACAATACTATCTCTGTATGTCAACAAAATTTAATTTTTGAGGGTGTAAAATAGTGTCAAGAGATTACATCAAACAATTTTCAGTACTCGATTTTATCTGCTCCTGGTCCCCGCCAATAATTTCCCCTTCTGCTCCATGGAGTTGCCCATTTCGAAACCCCAGCTCTATTCACTAAGCCCTAGCTTAGACAGATTATCAGATATGGGGCACGCCACGGGAAAGGGTACCTTCGGTCATATTTTGTGACATTTTAGTTGTTACTATATTTAGAAAGAACTGGCAATAATATATTATTTTCTCATAACTAAAAAGTGATTTTGTTACACATCTTGTTAATAAAGTGGTGTTTTAACGCAAAATGCATAATAATAAATGCCGTATGCTCAACTTTATGACGTCATTTCAAGGATTGACGTCAACCGTCCGAAAGTACCTTTTCCCGTGACGCACCCCATATATGGAGCATTTTGCTATATAACGCAAGACTTCAAGACTTCAACACAAACAAATGTTTTTAAATTGCGATAAAAAGTTTATTTTCCTTTCTACCACTCCGAAAAACATGGAATAGGTGAATAATTTATTTGGCTTTTAAAAGCAGCCGATATTTCTTTCCAAGAATTAATGAAAACAAACGAAAATGATATTTAATTACACCACTGTCGAATATGAAAAAAAACTAACCGTGTCTGCTCCTGGATGAGCCGTCCGCTCCTGGCTCTGCCGGTTGACGGGTGTGAAGAAGCAGTGCAAAAGGGCGGGTACTCAATGATCTTTCCGAGACCAGAGCACCTGGAACACGAAGACCATGGATAAGATAAAAGAAACAAATCAAGCTTCTAGGTTCTTATACAAGATTTCCCCAAAAACCTTAATAAACTTTTAAAACCCTGCCACCGTCGTGCAGCCAAAGAGGTAAGCATAATGATCAACAAAGATGGAAAAATTCTCAAAGAAAATAACAGTGCCCAAAGTAATAAAACTGAGCATGGAAGCTAGATTTGAGACTGGTTTCCAATCTCAGTTTTATAACCTTCAGCCCATCTTCTTGAAAATAAAATTCATGTTTTTGCATATATAACGCTATACAAACATTTATCAAACAATATATCCTGAAACTATGAGGTTAACTTTTGTTTCTTAATATCCCTGTCATCGTGTTCTTGCTGATTTGACTCCATGGGGCTATTATCTAAGTAAGATAATTGAGTACCAGCCCATTTGCTTTAAATGCTATTATCTTCTTATGTTTTATATGTTGATGTGCTTTTGCATGCAACATTTTCGAGTGGATAGAAGGGTTGGAGTTATTCACCCAGACAACTTGAACTTGTTTGTTCATGTGAGAACCTACAGAGGCAAGTGTGCGGTTGGGGCGCGCTAGAACCTGGTTTAAATCCCCAGTGGCAAATTATTTTCGCAATTCCAGTGCGATAATCTAATGGTTCTTTTGTCGATAATTTTGTTGTGTCTAAATTGAAATCGATTCTCTTGCAAACTCCTGCTCTCTTTTTCTCCCTACTTTTTGGCAGTGTCGAAAGGCATTTTTTCTGGCTACGGCTATTCCTGATATGCATATTCCATGTTTAAAGTGCAGTTTTTATTGGCAAAAGCTGAAACATTCACGAAGTAAACTTAAATGACGCAAATTAATTTTAAGCCTGTGATAAGGGGACATCAATACGATTTCGAAATAATTTGTGTGCTTTAAAATAATGATAAAGATGTAGAGATTCTCTGTGTGTATATCTCAAGTTCCCTTTCATCTAACTGAAAAAGGCTAAAAGACGAAAATCGACAAAAGAGTGGAAAATCAATGGTGTCTTTGTTACGTTTGGCCCTGATATGATGTAATTACTACCGGATAATTAAATAGATAATAGTAATATGTTAGGTAAGATCAGGCCAAAGCAGGTCAGTTATTTAAGTGTTAACAAAAGCACAATCTATGCATACCGTGTAAGATCGGACTTCAACCATCCACGGCCACGCATGTTCAGAGGCTTCCTGTTCATATGGATACGAGTCGTTCTTCAGTTTAGTAAGCTCTGCTCGAGTCATCCCACATGACACCTTCACATCTTGTTAAATTATAAATAAGAAATATCATGTTCAATACATATACAAAATGTAATTACGATTTAGTAACCCATGTCTATTCATTCAATCTTTTTGTCTGATCATTATGTTATGAAGTTACATCATGCTTTCCAGTAAAATAAAGACTTGTTTTCATTAATGAAAGAGAATTTTCTCTCACGTGTAAACTCCTAAATAAAAGGTTGCGTTTTCACTTGAATTCCGGAGCTTACTCAGCGAAATATGTCAAAATCTTACATTGGGTTAATTAAATCTCCTTAATTTTATAAATGCTTATGTTCCACGAAATTATAACTGAAATTCCACAAATTTCACTATTTTTCTTAACGAGCGTTTTCTTAAGCGTAATATTTTCCGTTTCAAGACGTTATTGTCAAACCAGCATCCCGAAGCAACCCACATTTCTTATAAAGTTCATGTTCGGCTTTATTCGTACATGTATATTTAACTATTTGTACAACTCTCATTAGCATTATTAAGATAACAACGCTTTTTATTCACTAATATTATAATGTTACCTCCTCGTGTCATTTGATTCAGATCGTCATCGATATTTCTAATGTCCTTCAATGCAAAAAAGTGTTCTTCGTTTTCTATTTTTGAGGCTATCTCTTTCATTGTATTATATCCAATTTTGTCTTTAATTACGTCACCGACGAATACTGAGTAAATCTCAACTCCAAAGACATCCTTCAGTTTTTCTGCGCTTTGAACTGGACTTCCGCCTGTGGTAGATACACCTGAAAATATACATAAATTTACTTATAGACATGATTGTTAACATCACTTACGTTACAGAAATGATGTAACAGAGACTCACGAAAAATTACGTTAGATATTTGATATATTATCAAATATCTAAACCCATCGGCCGTCGATAGCTTTTGAATATCGTTGAAGTGAATTGTAAATACAAACACTTTTCCCATTTATGTAACAGATGAAAAGTATCGTGCAGAACGAACCTCAAAAGACATAACTGAAAGCATCACTGTTCGGATGTATGGGAAGATATTTTACCGCCGCCAAACGGTACAAACAACGCTACTGTGATATTGAAATAGATAAAAATGGAACGTTGATAGCCACCGAGCATTGCAGGCTTGGTTTAATTTAGCCTGTTCATGTGCAGTAAATGAAATGAATAATGCACGCCTTGTAGACCTGTTTTGAGCGTAACTAAATCGTTACGCCAGAACACAGTACGATGTTGATTAATCCCAAACGCTTGTTCGTATACAGTGTTGAAAATGGAACCTTCAATGCGGATTTTGAGACTAAACTCATTCCTTGATCAGCGGCGTATGTCCCCAGGTGGAAAAATGGGGTTGCCATAAACGAGAAAACAATAACCGGAACTTAAAAGAATAGAATTTTGACAGAGGATAAGACTATAAATCCTGCATATCACAACAAATATAAAAACAACTTAAAAGTAATTATAGAAGTACATAAACATACATAAGACTTTCAAAAGACGCAACTGATAACAGCACTGATTTAAAATACTGGGAAACGTTTTACAGCCGCCACACGACACAAACAACGCCAGTGTGATTTGAAAAAGAGATGAACTTTGAAAGAAACCCAACACAAAAGAGAAATGAAAATATTGCATGTTCGATTTTTATTTAGCATGTTCAAGGACAGTAATGAAGATTCGAACGCCAACATCTTTAGATCAAGGTCTCATTTGAAGGAGTAATGCTCTATTTTGTTTGTATTTTGTTACCGAAATTTAGCTTGCTATATAACTTTGCTATTTCTAAACATTTGACAACTGAACTTCCAAATTATTTTCTAATGACAATATTGTCCTGATAATGCCAAATGTCAACAGTCCTCTATTAGATTGTTTTTATTCTGACGAAGTATCCGAGGGCGACACAAGTGTTCAACTGAACAGCCATCTTGTTCATGTGTTAAATGGCAAAATTAGCTTGAGTTATCTTTGACAAAAACTTTATCTTACTTATCCTTAATCAGTTCCAGATTCTGAAACATTTCGAACGAGTAATCATTTAAACAAGAACACGAGCGCTTACCGTCACTGATTAATATCATTTAAACAAGAACACGAGCGCTTACCGTCACTGATTAATATCATTTAAACAAGAACACGAGCGCTTACCGTCACTGATTAATATAACGACCTGTTTTGCCTGTCTGTAGATCCCTCTGCTTATCAACATTGTCTTTGTTTCCAGATCAACAATAACGTCTCCCAAAGCCGCTGCTATGTCTGTTCCAGACCCTGTTTAAAAATGTTGATATTTTATTGTGTGTCTGTATACTTAAAGAAATTATAAACGTAACTTCTTTAAACACAAAATATGTTTCGAGATTAAAGAAGTTGCGTTTTAATTTCTTTTACTATATATGATGTGTACTTGAAGAAATAATAAACGTTCTTTACACATGAAATGTTATTCTTGTAGAAAGAATTCTAATTTCTTTAAGTATATTATTCCATTTCTTTCTTAACTAATTCTTATATTAACAATAATAATAAATGGACTCGGCAGAACTTTATTGACTTACTCGAAACACTAAGTATTTTTGCATGATTGTGAGATGAAGACAGATAATTTGTTACCGGAAGTGAACTGTTCACCGCGAGTGAACTGTTTTTGTATGGCATAGCCTCGTTCCCACCAAAACAGTTTACCTGAGGTGACAGATTATGCGCCGAAGCATTGAAAACGGAGTTAAGTGTGCCAAATAGCAGACAAAAATTAAATATCACCAGAGATCTTCTAAGATCAGGCGTCTGTTATTAAAGAGAAAGATTTATACTGGATCATCTCAACAAGATCTTTTTACAGATGACGGTATGTATTTTGCAATGTGAGAATTATGCAAGGAATTTTTTCCAAAACAAATCTTAGGTCGTAAAGATTACTGTTACTTAAGACAGATAAAATTACTCCTGTGAGTCCAATGAATTCCAAAAAAAAATTGTTAAATCACTTGTTGTATAGATAAGGGTGAATATAGGATTAATTTTCCTGGTCCACACGAGGTCAAAGCCCAAGTCATTTACTTCGCTTATACAATCATTATTTTTCTGGCATAAATTATTAATTGCATTAATTATTAATAGCAATGAATAAGGGTTTCATCCGACTCTGGTATTTCAACGGTAGGGCTCTCTTGTTTTGCGTGTAATACTCAGGCTTGTTAGCTTAGTATTATAGTTGAGAATTTTACATTTGACTTAATCGTCAATTTAGAAATTTCATCAACGTTTTTCTGACAATTTTCTCAACTCAGAAAAATGTACACCCTACAATTTAATATCAAAAACGAGTCAAAGAAATACAATGAGTGGCATAAATTTGTTGTCGCGTCATTTCGTTTATTTTAAAATATGTTATTTTGACAAGTATCAAAAATCCAAATTCCTTTCATTAACACGCAAGCACACACGAAAACACATACATATGACTGTAAGAAAGGGATATCTAAATTAAGTGTTTGTAAAATCTTACCAACATATTTTCTTATATCGTCTACATGATGTGTCGAATTAATGAATTGTTGGGCGTCAATGTATGACTCGTATGGATGATAATCAAAATGACCCATATCGAACATTTTCTTGCTTTTCAATGCGAAGTAATATACGGCAAGTCGAGTACCTCTGACATCGCTGTTAATTCCAAGCTGAAAAAAGCAAATTGCGCATTAGGGTGCTCGATAGTTTACTGTTGATCGGTATAATAATGGAACAACCGTAAGCTCACATTGCACGATAGTTAAGAACTGATACGGAACATATTAACAATATACGCGCGGAGCGAGTCAAAATCATACCTATTTCTATTACGGAAGTGCGCTAAGCATAGCTATATCAAAAATAAATACTGAGCCAAAATGAGAACTTGACAAAATAACACTTGAAACGCCTATTACATTTTAATGCCAGTGAATGCAAAGATTTTACATGAATTTTATCAACAATATATTAATCATCAAGCTGAAAGTGGCCGGTTCAGTATCTATCGCAAAATTGATGACGTCAAAGTTGGGTGAGAAAGGTATCCATCTCCCAGAGCAGTTTTTTTGGTTGATGTTACCGATGTGTATTATATTCTGGGTGCAAGGATTTTTAAGTTATACTGACATTCTTACATCACATTGAAAGCCATCGAACACAACAAAATGAAAATATTGCAGGCTCGGTTTAATTGATTTTTCATCGAGACAGGCCCTTTGTATAATATTACGATTTTATGTACAACGGCCTATACTTAAAAATATATAATAACCATTAAGAGAATAAATTTAATAAACTACCAGACTATAAACCCATACCTTCACTTTTTAACAAAGAAGGCATATCAAAGTTTGATATGAACATTTTTAAAAAATTAAAAGAAATTGAAAAGGGGATTAATTTTAAATTAATTCTAGCAAGTCTCTCTTCGTGGTGACATCGAATTTCCGATTAAATTTCTATATTTTAACATTATACCTGTTTGCGTCAAATGCTTTGAATATTTTTTATGTCAGTATATGGATTTATATACTTTGTTGTAAAGAAACTGATGAGTAATGAGGACCGACATCTAGTGTTACAAGGCATTGACAAACGGAAGTTTACCCTAAACAAAATGGGGTTTTATTTCAGTTTTAGGTGAGTCGACCACGTCCATAAGCTTCTATATTTTAGCATGCATTTTGATGCTAATGATGTTCAGTTGTTTCTTTTACTGTATATATCTTGCTTGCAGATACGTCTTATTTGCATCAAGCTTCAAGAAGGAAATCACAAAATATGCGTCGCTCGCACATCATTTTTATACATGTACTGCATACGACATATTCTTATTAAGTTTCCAATGATGTAATATATGCGTCACTCACACAATCGCAACAGAAATTGAGTTGTTTCTTAGTTTGTATTTTCATATTTGTCGTGGTCAATGGCTTTCAAAGTTTCCTTTTCATCTATTTTAATATCACAGTAGCGTTGTTTGTACCGAGTGGCGGCTGTAAAAAGTCTCCTCCTACATGCAATCAGTGCTATTATCAATTACGTCCTTTGAAAAAATCTATTCTGTTTAGTTCCGCCCATTGTTTCTCGGCTAGGGCAAACCCATTCTTTTTATCTGGGGACGATGCGCGACTGAACACGGAATGTTATTAACCTGAAAAACTGCATGGAAGGTTCCATGTTCACGCCTTATGCACACCATCGTTTCATATTTGTCGTGTTCGATGTCTTTTAAAGTTCCATTTTCATCTAGGTAAAAAGTTTAGTTCGGACATGTAGCTTACCACAGGTAAAATAGCATTGATAAAACGCTGTCTTGCGGTGAATTTCACATTGTTCGTATTCCTTGAAACGTCGACTAGCAAATATACATCAACGCCTACCATCTGTCCGACATTTATTGTATACATGTAATCGTCGTATATTTCGTTTCTGTCGTTGTCGGGAACTTGTTCTTCCAAGGCTTTCCTAAGTGCCATTCCAACATGTTCATCGTACACAGAATCACCTACACAAATATATAATTCCGTACAACATAAAAAAATGAGATGAATATTATACATAACATAGAATAAGTATAGTAGGTATCAATTTTAATAAAGTTCATATGGCTAATCTATCTTGTAATAAGTACGTAACAATATGTCACATAATGATTACATAACGTTTATTAGCATGCTCATTTTGCATTATTCATCCATGCTGATTCGATTTTCGCTCTGTGCTTATATCCTTCATCGTTGTTGGAAAAACATGCTATATAGAAACGAGTATTATGTGCCCACTTATCAATAGTCTTAAACTAAACTTATTAGAAATTAATAAAACTTCAAACTCGAATGATTCAACCAAGCAGTTAAAAAAATAACATTAATTATAAAGTGTGCACTTAAAACTTTTGAGTAGTGTACGATGAATGATCCAATTGCTTTTTTTCACTGCTTTATAAAACATTTGATAGCATTTTTTTTATCAACCAAAGTCGGTGTAAATATTGATGTATTACAAAATATCAGTTAAAGTTTGGTCTACGTAAACCATAGAGTTATTAAATAATATATAATTACATTAAGCACAACTCGTATATTAATTAAAAATAGTTGGATGTATTATTAATTTAAAGGCAACTTTAACATGTCAACAATTTTAGTAAACCCAAAAAAAATTTCTGGGCAAAAGCGAAGAACATTCTTTTCTTAAAACTGCCAAATTATTTTAAATATGTTAAATCCAAACCACATTTCATAGTTACTTACCACTCCATAATTCATTCAAAATCTAACTAAATAATTTATGTATTTCAAGAAACTTGTCACGGAGTAGGTTGGTAATTTAAAAAACTTTTTTGCAACATGTATTGTAAATATAAGGCCCTTAAACGTGTACATTTATATATTAATTTAATTAATTAAAAACTTGTAAGTTCTATTTTTTTTTAAATCATGTTGTTTGCCCTTGAAATAAGCTTTGCAAAACTTAAAAAAACCAGTATACTACCCGGCATTGTCCAGATTATGTAACCGTGTTAAATAACAATCTGTTAATAAAATCAACGGAATACCTGTGCAATCAATTGGTGTGCCACTCCATTTTCCATTTTTCATACAAGTTCTGTTTTCAGAACCGCCAAAATATTCTCCACCAGATATACAGACGAACTCGAGCACTGATCCAACAGAAAATTCATCTTCCGTAGATGTGACATTTGCACCGAGTGGGATACAAGGAGCTGGGCAGTGCGAACGGGAATCTGCAGGAAAATCCAGCAACATCTTGGAATAAAGGTTTGTATGTGATAAATGTTTTTTTTCGGTTGCTGCATCACAATAATAATAATGATGCCTGGTCATGTGTCAGAACGAAAAAAATAAGTATTTTCAAAGAACAAAATATAATAATATAAACTGTAGAAGACATGCAAACAAAGTATGTAATAGTCTTTCACTGTCAACGAACAAGTGAATATATTAAAAGCCAAAGTTTTTATAGCGTTAAAATGTGAACAAACCCATAGTCAACACAACTATACAAGCCTTAAGTTTTAATAAGAACAAAGAGTAGAATTATAAAAAAAGTCAGACGAAATATGAGGCTGGTCACGAGTAAAAGGGTCTGCCGGAAATGGTGTCATACGTTGAGAAGAATACATTGCTTATAATAGATAAACATAAAAATATTAGTAAAAAGGTACCTTTAACATAGCATCTCGTAACGTATCAAGTTCAAAAGTCAACGACAAAACAATAGGCGGAACTTTACAGAAAAGTACAATGTATTTTTTAAAGGGAATTAAAATATAAATACCTTACTGTTTTCACCAGCAAATTTTTAAACAGAGGTTATTAAATACCTGAGAATTTGAAAGCAATGCATTAAAACTATGCTTACCCACAGTCAGAAAAAAGCATCCCCGTATAGCCACACAATATAGAGCATAATTATGTTTATAATTTTATATTCAAAAACGACAACACAAACACGTTTCGATATAAAAATAATTAACAAATTATTTACCGAATATACTGGGGTAATTAATTTGTGAATTATGTCGGTAAACAGCCCGAAGTTAAGAACTAAAGGAAGACAAACTCCATATTTCATATCGTGTTTCGACTCTTCAGGTGAATGTTATTAAATCACCATCTGTTATTAACAATCTGTACTTTTCAAAAGTATGCTAATTCATAGTTAGATTTTATGAACTACCTTGGCTCTCGCATCTAGCGCAGGTAGCACCCCATTTTCCATTTGGCAGACAAGTCCATTCTGCACTACCAATCAAGTTATATCCGCTGTTGCAATCAAAGGTTGCCTTGTCGCCAACATAAACACCATGCAACCTCATTTGTCCATTCTTTGGATTAACTGGTTCCAAACACGTTATTGCTAAAATAAATGACGATGATAAGAAAACACGATCATGCCTATTTACAGTAAATAAAGCAATGAACAAACTTTCTTTGTAAAATGACAGCTAGTGGCATTATAATTTAAAGAATTAGATTTTAATGTTAAATTACATTTAAAACATCAATAGTCCAAATCGATTAAAAGGCATATTTTTGTAAAAAGGGAACATACCGCTACTTCTGTACCAGTAAGTAATAAAGTCTCAGTTCCCTTTCATTTCTTATAAAATGTTGGTGTAACATTGTTAACTGTTTGGAATCAGTTTTCATTCCTACCACCACTGTAATTTTATTTCGTAACATTTTATTTTTGTCATCGTTTACCAATTCTTCTAGCATCGATTAACGTCGTGGCTGCAAAATTGCATCACATGGTTTTAACCCCGGTCCATTTTCTCATTTTTTCAACACTTGTAACTTTAAAGTAACTTGTATCTAACTGTTGTAACTTAATTTTTAACAATTATTTAAACTTAATTCTATATATTCTCCAACGCTTTCATTTTCAAATAGTTTTATAATAGAGTAAGATACATGTAAAGGTAATTATTATTTTATACTAGCTACGCCGATGCTGCTTGTATTTGAGAAAGATGTGAAGTCAGACTCGAACCCGTGATCCTTTACTTACAAGTCGAGTGTGAGTACAAGCATTTTATATCAATTCTTTTACCAACGTTAAATTATTTGGTTCTTGTCCTTAGATTGGTTATGATTCCTCCCGATACATTTACAGTGTTATTTGTTTGTTTTAATAAGCTAGTAATCTTTTTTGAGTTAAACTTTGAGATATGTTAGTTATTAAACTGCAACTATCGGGAGATTTGTTACGGTTACAAAATAATAAAATGAAGCTTACGTTCGCATCCAAAAGAAGGAAGGGTAAAGTGGTCAAAACTGGAATTAGTAGTGCATTTAACAACGCTATTTGCAGCCTTAGGTTTATAACCTTCGTTACACACTAGCCTCATTTCCTCTCCAAATTTATATGATGGCTTAAAGTCTGTAATGTTCCCATTGCGCATGTCACTGAAACGACTTGCATCACATAGGATTTCTGAAAAAGTAAACATAACTTGAATACATTCACAACACATTGATAACAATCGTTTTATCATTGAGCCAAAACGAATTCCGAGACAGCTTTATAATTGAAGCTATTTGTAAATCTGAACATCTTCTACTAGCGCCTTCAAATATATTGCAGTATATCTTTATTTAATTCTATAAGTTTGTGAATTTTACTTGCTCTTCTTACAATACCTTCGCACTTTCCAAATGTCAGTTCATTATCTTCCTGTCCGTTCCATCTTCCGGAGATATCACACGTGATTGTTTCTTTAGCTTCGTTTGAATCTTCTGCTGGAGCATAATCATGATAGTAGTCGTAGGAGATTGGTTCTTCTGCTACAGCATAACTGTTACAAAGGTAAAGAACATGAAAATGAAATAGATGAAAAGGAAACTTTGAAAGTCATCGAACACGACAGATATGAAAATATTGCAGGCTCGGTTTGATTGAGCGTGTTTACGGAATGTATTGGAAATGCATATTACAGCCCACGCCGTCTAGGCCGGGGTTGAGCGCAAAATAAATTTACGCTGTCCAATAAACATAACAGATTTTATCCATCCCAAACGATGGTGTGCAAATGGGGATGAACATAACACCTTCAGTGCGGAAGTTTCAGATTAATAATTAATTGATGTACTGTTTCATAGCTAAAAGAAAGGTTTGCCCTACACGAGATAACAATGGTTACTGATGTCAGACTCCCCATTGGTTAGTCATCAGACTGTGCACAAGTTTAACGAATCAGATTGCTGAGATCTGGTACTGGTTTCCATTCTTAAAAAACAATGAAATATAGGACCAAACTGTATAAAAAGACTCAGATTTATAACTAGACAGTGAAACATGTTTATCATGAATGGCCACATGCACAGCCAATTTTAAAGAAACAGCCTCCCCACACAGCAAAAAAAGTACAGTGCCCAAGGTTATAAAACTGAGCATGGAAACCAGTCTCAAATCTCAAGCAACTGATTGGCTGAAATGGCGACTGGTCGCCATTTCAGCCAATCAGATGCTTGAGATTTGAGTCTGGTCTCCAGCTTTAGTTTTGTGATCTTGGGCCCAGATGAACAAAGATCATGGGTTATAAATTACTGAATTTTAAAATAGACACTGCAGACAAATAACGAAAACGACATCCCTAGGGGTCAGCATCTTTGAACGGTCAGTGGCCAAACAATTTGTTACTGGGGGTTTAAACCAGGTTCAGGACTCCACGAAATGTACTCATACATTATATGTGTTGTTTCTATTTCAACTAGCGTTGTGATAAAAAATAACAATGAAATTATCGTAACAAAATAACGGTATAAATATGTATTCTATGCCGATAACTACCCATCTTGACACATATACTCAAACGTGTCGCCGCTATAGAATTTGTCTCTGGGTTGAACCACACCATATAATGCAACGTCTTCTTCGTACTGCACTGTACGGTCTCTGACCATATTTGCCGGTAAAGGAGGATTCGAACATTCTGTTTTCGCTAAAATCAAAAGTCAAGGTCACTGCTTGTTGATGACAACCGTAAAACAAAATAAAGTTTCTGAACTCCGACACTTCATATCGAAAATTCAAACCAGATGCGTTTTTAAATATTCTTTGTTGTAATTTACATGTTTGTTTTTATCCATGTAGGAATTATTATTAATATAAAATATTTATTTTCTTTTATTTAAATAGATTCCTGCCTTATGCCTTCTATACTTTTCCACGTTATACCAGATCTACATTTTCTTCTTCATAATTATACATGAAATAATGAAAATTATTGTTAAGACATCATTGACGTCTTCATTTACATCATCAATGACGTATGACAACGTGCCATTTCCAGAGAGGGATTTTGGTGACTTTTTTTCTTTTATTAAGAAGTAATTATCTGCTCATCATCTGTTCAACAAAATAATGATGGTATGTTAATGGCTGGATGTTAAGGTTGGTGATGATATAGAGGATATTGGTTTTTACCAGTGTAAGACAGAAATATATTTCACCGAGTGAGCTCCAGAATTCGTAATTTCACGAGTGGCGAAGTTCACTCATACCACGATTATCACTTCTAGCGTTCAAAGTTTAGCAAAAACCCTATCCTTTCCCTTAAGTTAAAACAAAATAAACAAATGGTACTGAATGAAATAGTAAACATTCATTACATGACGTCTCGTATAAACTCAAATGACGTAGTCACTGACATCATGATGTAGTAATTGTATCCATGAAAGTGCCCAATCAAGTACAAAGTGAAGGGAGATTAACATTCACATGTAATTAATAGGTAAATAAATGGGCAAGCAGTGCCCCTTGTCGATAATGGCCCTGTCATATATTAATGTCCCTCGGGCCATTATTCATATGACAGGGCCATTATCGACAAGTGGCACTGCTTGCCCATTTATTAACCTATACATATTGTTAACTTGCTTAATGATCTTAATCCTCAACGGATAACTGATGATAAGAAAGAGTATAATATAAATTTAATAAGATGTTTGAATGGAGACGTTCTATGTATTTGAAATATCATGATGATCTTAGTTACGCGAGCCATTCTGGTACCTTTTTAGCGTAGTCTTACTATCTACAACGTCATATTAGTGCAAAGGCAGACAGAGAACCATCGTTGTTTTCAAACGTGTTTTTGCCAGATGTTAAAAGTTTGTAATATGAAATAAAAATGGGTGAAACATTATGAATAAATAATATGAACTAAGGCACTGCCTCTTATCGAGCTCTAGCTTTAATAATCTCGGATAATGATTTATATTAAAAAATAATTTGTTTCTAACATTTGTTAGCCTACTCATGCACGATAACATTATGTGATTTTTGGAAAGAATTTAAGTCTACATCAACTTAATTCAGCTGGACAACTGGCAATCTGACTTTTACTAAACATTTGGGTTTTTAATGTGTAAACACAAAAATTAAGGCTTCTTGCTTAAATTTACAACTCAAATGTTTTCCATTACCTCAATTAATGCAATATTAAATATTGATAAATTCTTCATTGATACATGTAATTTCTAAATATTATGTCACATTGTCACATGTGCATGAAAATTAATATATTATTGCCTGATAAATAAATTTTATTTTTTAAAATGTTACCTTGATTACACTTGCATTTGTAAATTGCAATTGCACAAAATTGCCCCATGCTATTCAAAAAATATATATGCATGTATATGAATAAAGTTATAATCTAGACCTAAAAAGTTCTGTTTTAATATACATGTACATCACATTAACACCACATTGAGACTTCAATATGTAGTGTGATACATCACCTAGATTTTGGGGCATATTTGTGCAAAGTCATTTGAAAATATCTCCAGGAATGACAATGACATATGAATTTTCAGTTATTAACAACAGTAATTTGAAGCTATAGATGCTGTGTGAACAATATTGTGACAATATGGTACATATTTGGTGACAATAAGGTACATATTTGAGCCAAGTTACTTGAATGTGCATGATAGAATTACTTATTTAAGTTGAAAAATAGTTCTGCTATTGGGCCAAAATAGATGAAATAATCTCAATAAATTAAACATAAACATGTACAATGTCATGTAGTCTGATTATCCATATGTAACACTCCTTTACAGGTCTTAGTAACTGATTTGTTACAAAATGCTTCTTTATATCTATTTTCATTACATAAATGAATTGCGGTTGCCAATCAAATCATGAATTAAAACTGTTGTTGGTCCATTTTTTAAAATGTATAATAACAATGTAAAGAGATTATTGTTTGCAAAACTGAACACATCAATTAGCAATAAAAAATGCCATTATTCAAAACCACTTTTGGATCTCTGTCTGGTAAGTATTTTATAAATGTAATATATACTGGAAAATGTGAATTTCAAATTCTGAAGCTCATTCCAGTTGGTATTTTCTTGATTTTGTATGTTTCATTGCAGAAATGTAGGCAAAACTACTTTAAAATAGGTAAATTTCTCTTTAAAAAGTACCATATATTAAAAAATGTAAACTTCTCTACTGTTACAATTGCTAAAACATAAACATACAAAAGAAAAAATCATTGTATTATGAGTGCAACTTCCAGTTTTCTGTGTTAAAGTCCAGCTTAAGCAGATCCAAATACCGGTATATTCAGATTTTTACATGTATTTAAAGAGGCCAAAAACCCACGGACATGGCAAGAAATGTTTTTCTTCCTCTTCACAGCAATCTACTTTTTTCAACAATTTAAATGATAAAAAAATTTGATTTTTTTTTATTTTCTAAAACACAACTTTTTGATGCTGAGCAAATTTAGTGACACCATGAATATTTAACAAAATTTGCAAAACTAAAACAAAACAAAACAGACACCTTATAAATAGTGTATTTGATTATACATGTACCTCACATACATAATTTATTTTGATTATGAAATCATGTTGAAATGTGCACATGACAGAAAATATGGTAATAATAGAACACTTTTAATTCCCAAAATGAGCACTAACTTGATATTTGATGCTATTCTTGGTACACATGTATTCTGCTTTCTGGTCAAACTTTTTGGTCCCAACTGATGACAATATATTGGAGACTAACCCTTTCCTCCAGGTAAACACCTTTATGGCATGGAAAAACTGTGTACATTCAGATCAGCCAGCTCACCCATGATGTCTGATCAGGATCTGCAATGTTCACTTGTTTAAATCATTAGGTTATTTCTGACCAAAAAGTGAACAGTGCAGATCCTGATCAGATGTGCCAGCTAATCTGGATCTACACTGGTCTCACATGGGTAAAAAGGCATGTCTGTAGAGTAAAAGGGTAAATTTCTCTTTTATTTAAAATCTCATATTACTGTGTATTAAAATTAAAAAGGTAATGCTCAGTAGTTACTTTGAGAAAATCATTGTCTATAAAATTTATAAAACCTTAAATTTCATACATTTAGGACAATCTGTCATGTATTTGGCCAAAATATAAAAAAATAAATTGTTTCTGGAGGTACCATGTCAAATAGGCCACAAGTCAATTCAGACAGTACTTGTAAGTCTATTGTATATGGCAATCGCTGTAAAGAGTTAGTTTTGTTTTTAGATTATCACGAGCTTTTAAAAAATAGTATCATTGTTTAATTGATATCTAAAATTGTGCTTGTCATCCTGAAACCCAAGAACAAATAAAAACATCATCTGATTGTCATTTTTGCTATAAAATTGGACTGTCATTAAAAAGTAAATTAATTTATGTTACAGTCATAATCTCTTCCCTACACCTACCCAAGGTGTTGATTCAATCAGTTTTGTCAGGGTGTCACAATGTTATATAAGATCACAATTTACAACACTTGCAGTAAAAGTCAGAGGTGCTAATGGAATCAAAGGTGTCATATTTAATTAATAAATAAATTTATTACTAAACCAATTTCCATGTTGGACAATGCAAAATACACAGCTTATGTTGCAACCATCAATATTTGATTCTGTGCTAGTGTAGACCTAGTGACTTTTGTAGACTAAGGTCATTGATCAAAAGAGCATATTGACATATAAATGATGTCTTTTCTTTTGTTGCAACATTTTGTTAATTGTTTTCCCACCTGTTTAGTCATGATAGTCTTGGACAAAAATAAAAAAACAAAACATGTTGCTTTGTACAAAATGTCCAATCTATGAAGCAACTTGTTCATAAAAATATTTTATAAAACATCATAAACTGACATAAAACATATTAACACAATCACAGGGAAAAGAAGAGTTTTTAAACATATAAGTCTATAATATGGTATTATAGACTTATATGTTTAAAAACTCTTCTTTTCACTGTGAACACAATGATACTAAAAACTTTTTAAATAAAATAAAAATGTGGCCTATTTTTGAGGCCTATTTCAGCTTTTTCAAAATAAAGTGTGGCTCATTTGACTTGTTTGTAGCCTAACGATCCCAATCTATCAACCAAAACAATAAACATTATGTTTATGCAGTGTAGACCCAGTGTAGACCCTCATTTTTTAGGGGGGGGCAGGGCGGCGGCCAGTTTCTTTTTTTTTAAGAAAACAGGGTCAGTCTTCAAAGCCCCTATGGTGTAGATTTGCTCTTGTGCCCTGTGTTTTATAAGAATAAATAAAAGAAATCTCATACCTCGTGTTCAGTACTCTCACAAACAATATCTTCGACTGCCATGAGCTCTCTGAATGACGAACATGACCAGTGACAAAAAACTCTTATACAAAACTGAATTGTGGCGCTGGTCTACGCTAAGCTCAGTGTGTCTCACACTGTGACTGTGAGTGACTGAACATTGCGAGGTCCATTTCACAATGCATCTTCACATAAAAGTTGGTTCTCACCAGCTTTACATATTGTTTTCAAGAAAAACTCCATGCATCTGATTGTTCCGTCACTGCGCCTTATGCTCCTTTGAATTTAAAGGCCTAATAATCCACTGACAAGCTACCATTCAGTAGTTTTCAACTTGATTTCTTCAGTCTAATTTCTAAAAATGGCCGATTGCTATTGGTTACAACGAACGACAACCTACTCTCTAAACTGACGATTTAGTTTTTTTTGCTTTCCAAAATGCTAGTCCGATAACATTGCTACCGAATAATAAGTTTTAATTTTAAAGATATTTTGTAATTAGCGATTTATAAAAATAAAGCCAATAACAAAATTTGTCAAAACCATACTTTGCCGTAAGTTTTTACCGGTCAGGTTTATTCCCGTGTTTACATTGCCTTATGCTGTGCACAACCGGTAACCAGCGCGAACGGAAGGGACATCGTTTTTTTGCGTTAGTGAATGGGCATTCCTGCGACCTTAAGACGAGCTTAACGCTCGGGTCGCTTCGCGACCCGAGCTAGAGCTCGATAATAAATAAAACAATAATAAATTAATACAAACAACCGTAAGATTATATTTCGTAAATAAGTAGATAAAATTATGATCAAAGTTAAATAAATTGCTTACAAAACACAAATTACTTAAAAATTCGAGTAAAAATAAATGTTTATATTATTTCAATGAAATCGATTACATGTTTTATAGGATAACTTACGTAGACATGTTATGTTTCGAAGGTAAATCGGACCCCACGGATTTTGGAACCTTGAACTAGCGGCTTTCAGTTCGAAAAAGCCAAAAGCAGAAGTGAATACACATCCGAATAGCATCTTCTGCAGTCCCGGTATATTGCTGACGTAGGGACTATCACACGCGTATACAATTTCCCCATTTCTTTGTTGTTTGTAATAACCATTTTCTAAGTCAGGTTTACCTGCAACAAATATCAAAAGTTTAAGGTTACATGTATATAAGATTTCATTACGAAGTTTGTGTAATGTGTACACAAAATAGAGGGATTATCTTAAAGGGATTACCAATGGCCGAGCAATACAATATCAAACATGTAAACTTTAACAGTAAAATTGTTCATCCCTCATTTGATTGAAGCCATTTAACGATTATTGAGGCTGTTTTTTTAATGTTTAACTTTCAATGTTTTGGAAATTTTATTAGCGGCGAAAGGTCCCGAGACAAAGATATTGTTATGGTATTGCCGTTTAAAATAAGAACTCGAGTATGCAGTCTATCGCGAGAAAGTCAATTCAGTTTTACGGAATAATATTCAAAGCTTTTCTAAGGGATTTCGTAACTATTAAAATTAAAATGGCTTATGCAGAACTAGAGATTAAAACAGAACTCTGTTAAAAGTACTATAATTGCAAATGTCTTGTGTATCGCCCTAAAATTGACATTATTTCTAAGAGCACGAATTCAATGGACGCGGGGACATCTTAAAAAGTGAAGTTGATGCTATTGGAACTTTGAAAGCAACTCCACCCAACACATATGTAATACTGCTGAATTGATTCAGATCAATACTGTTAATGGATATAAACAAAACTAAGTATACTACCACTGTCACTCAGCCGCGGCCCCGATAGATTCAATAGTTACATAGGAAACAGTATAAAGTTTGATCAACACAAAGCGATAGTGTGCATAGGACTTTGAGTATGGAACCCTCAATAACATTTTCTTAAAAATTTAATACCGAAAATGGCGAGATATTTTCTTTTGTTCATGTTAAACTGGTCCAATAATTGGGATGTGTTAAACATCGTCCGAATCAAGTTGCGAACGCAAGATCGAACCAGCGTGAAGTTAGTGGCATAGCGGCCTTGCGGTGTGAAGTTAGCGGCCTAGCGGCCTGGTGGTGTGAAATTAGCGGCCTAGCGCCCTGGTGGTGGAAAGTATGCGGCCTGGTGGCGTGAAAGTAGCGGCCTAGCGTCCTTGTGGTGTGAAGTTATCGGCCTAGCGGCCAGGTGGTGTGAAGTTAGCGGTCTTGTGGTGTGAAGATAGCGGCCTAGCGGCCTGATGGTGTGAGGTTATCTGCCAAGCGGCCCGGTGGTGTGAAGTTAGCGGCCTGGTGGTGTGAAATTAGCGGCCTGGTAGTGGGAAGTTAGCGGCCTGGTGGTGTGAAGTTAGCGGCCTCGCGGCGTGAAATTAGCGGCCTGACGGCGTGAAGTTAGCGGTCTGGCGGCGTGTAGCGACCTGGCGGCATGAAGCTAGCGGCCTTGCTGTCTGGCGGCGTGAAGTTAACGGCCTAGCGGTCTGGCGGTGTGAAGTTTGCGGCCTAGCGGCCTGGTGGTATGAAGTTAGCGGCCTAGCGTCCTTGCGGCGTGAAGAAAGCGGCCTAGCGGCTTGGTGGTGTGAAGTTTGCGGCCTAGCGGCCTGGTGGTGTGAAGTTAGCGGCCTAGCGGCCTGGTGATGTGAAGTTAGCGGCCTTGCGGCGTGAAGTTGGCTGCCTTCATCACAATTTATGCTTATCTTAAAAACGGCTTGAAATATCAACATAAACTAGCGTGTATTTTTTTAAGTTAGCTACCTAGCGGCCTAAATATAATATTTATCAAAGTTCATGCTTATCTTAAAAGAAGACACGGAAGGAGTGTATAAGAAAAAAATGATGGTGTGAAGTTATGTGCCAAGCGGCCTGGTGGTGTGAAGTTAGCGGCCTGGTGGTGTGAAATTAGCGGCCTGGTGGTGGGAAGTTAGCGGCCTGGTGGTGTGAAGTTAGCGGCCTGGCGGCGTGAAATTAGCGGCCTGGCGGCGTGAAATTAGCGGCCTGTCGACATGAAGCTAGCTTGCTGTTTGGCGGCGTGAAGTTAACGGCCTAGCGGTGTGAAGTTTGCGGCCTAGCGGCCTGGTGGTGTGAAGTTAGCGGCCTAGCGTCCTTGTGGCGTGAAGAAAGCGGCCTAGCGGCTTGGTGGTGTGAAGTTAGCGGCCTAGCGGCCTGGTGGTGTGAAGTTAGCGGCCTGGTGATGTGAAGTTAGCGGCCTGGCGGCCTTGCGGCGTGAAGTTGGCTGCCTTCATCACAATTTATGCTTATCTTAAAAAGGCTTGAAATATCAATATAAACTAGCGTGTATTTTTTAAAATTTGCTACCTAGCGGCCTTAATATAATATTTATCAAAGTTCATGCTTATCTTAAAAGAAGACATGGAATCTCTTTTAACAGCATAAGATGTACTTTGAAGGAGTGTATAATAAAAAAATATGAACACGAACTAGTTTTTATTTATCCCCCCGCCAAAGGCGAGGGGGACATTAGAAATGCCCTTCGTCCGTCCGTCCGTCCGTCCGTCAGTTCGTCCGAAACAATTTTGTCCGTAGTATAACTCCAAAACTGCTCGAGTGATTTTATTCAAAATTCATACACTGACAGAGCACATTGGTAGGTAGTGCAGTGTGCAAGAACAATAACTCTACCTTGCCTATTTTTAGAGTTATTCCTCTTTATCATATTTACTTGATAAATTTTGTCCGGAGCATAACTCCAAAACTTCTTGAGGGATTTCATTCTAATTTCATACACTGACAGAGCACATCGGTAGGTAGTGCAAGTGCAATAACTCTTCCTTGCCTTTTTAGTGTTATTCCCCTTTATCACATTGACCTGATAAATTTTGTCCGTAGCATAACTCCAAAACTACTAGAGGGATTTTATTCAAACTTCATACACTGACAAATCACATAAACAAGTTAAGAAAAATGACGCACGCTCTGATAAAAAATTAGAAATTTATTAATTTACGGAAACATACTGTTTCAGATTCTTTTTTGTGGTAAAACAATAAAATGTAAAATAAATAGACGAATAAAATGATGTATATTAACATAAGATCGGACGGTAACATCGCGAAAAATTAACAAAATTATATGAATCTTTTTTAAAAAAAGGAAAATCGTTAGTTCAAGAAAACTGTAAATGGATTACTTAAGAGGAAAGTACGATGAAATCTACGTTCCTGTGACTGTAAAAAAGAAAATGAATGGAAAATTGGAACGTCAACTGCAAATTCAGAACAAATTCAAAATGGCTGAAAACGCGCAAAGTAAAAATAATGAATGCCGAGACTACAATCTTAATGAAATGAAATCTATGATGAAAAAGCTTGAATCAACAGAGAAGGAGCCCATCACAATCATGACAATGACAGAAACTGGAGGAGGTGTAAAAATAGAGATGAATACGGGCTTATATGAACTTTTTAAACAGGCAGCCGCGGAATTTTATGCAACAGACTCTACGACATACAAGTACACTATAATTTCCGTGACTGATAAAGCTGGAATGAATGTGGAAACAAAAGTCAAAGCATACCAAGGTAAACAACATCTTTATACCATTAACTTATACCACACCAAATGTTCCTGTTTGATAAATGGTAGAAAAACCGTTCTTTTTATGGACCGTGATTTAATAATTATTATTACCAACATTGAATCAAAGTTATCCAGTGAAAATATCACGGTAGGCCATGTAAACGGAGCCTTTAATCAGATGCTTTTGCAATATTGCAAAGCTGGAGAGTGGGTTTCTGGGCAATTTCATTCGCAAAATGACACGGGGACAGTACAAAGTGACGAAATTCAGTCAGATACCGGGATAGATTTCACGTCTGAAAATAACATGTCGCGATCTGATATTGAATCTTCACCTTTGGTATCTGCTTTGAATGATACAGTTATCCCGACAAACAATGATGATGATATAAACAGCAGCACAATGAGCAATATCTCATGTTATGATGAAACCAATTCAAGTATTTTAAATTCATCTCGGACACTTTCGGCTTTTGAGAATGCATTATTAACAGAAATAAAACAGTCCATTAAGTCACTTGAAGACACGTTGAATGCTCACATAGTAACAAGTCATTTAAGATTTGAGCAAATACAAGATGAAATAAAGTCTGTCAAATCACACATTCGAGTAAATGCTAACGCTACTGAATCGCAGTTAGAGAAAGTTGGTAATTCAACGTTAGGCCTTAAGACACAAGTCGGAGAACTGACATCTTGTGTTCAGAAACGGCTTCAGTCCTTGTCGAATCAGATTAAGACATACATTACGACTGCTGAAACATCTATACGACAGATGGAACAACGATCTGGATCATGTGATAGAAGAAGAGAAAGCCAAACTACAGAAAGTTTTCAAAACAAACAAACGATGGATGAAAACCGATTAAAAACGCTACAACATAAAGATAAAAACAACAACAAAAAGGTCCCCTCTAAATCATTAATAATTGGAGATTTAATTTTAAAAGGGATAAACCGGCTTGGACTATCAAGCAATATCGATGTTAAAACATTAAGAGGGGCAGTGATTCGCGACATAGCTGAATACCTGAAAACGGCGGGAAACATCGATCAGTACGAAAATATCATTATTCATATCGGAGGAAATGACGTTGCAAACGGGATTTCACTGTCAACGTGTGAGCGCGCTTTCCGCAACGTGATTGACGTTATGAGGGAAAGGCAATGTAAAGTTTTCTTCCTATCTGTTTGTCCACGTTCTGACGCAGATGGTGTGCCTCTGAACGACACACTTAGACAACTGTGTAATGCAAGTTCAGCAACGTACATTGAAAACTTTTGTTCCTTTGTCTACGGAGATGGCAGCATAGTTAAGTATTTCTTACATAGTGATGGTATTCACCTTACAAACCGAGGTACCTCCACTTTACTCCATAACATGGAGAAACAGATACGTATCCTGAAGAATAATGATGGAGACTACAACCAGAACAGGAACCACACTAGAAATGGATCGTTGGGCGGATACCCTCAATCGCAGAGATTTAGAGAAGCAGATACACCCAAGTCGTTGAAATATCAAAGACAGCGCTATGGTTATTCAAGATACTAGGATCTTGAGAGCAGTACCTTCTGTTCATTTAAACTGAATCTTGAAAACAAGTTTGTTTGTCTAGACAAAATATGCACTAATTGTAATTGTTATAATTGTGTTTATTTACCGGAATTCTCTGATTTTACTAATGAAAATTTGCAAAATACGAATAACAATACTAACAACACTTTTAAGGAATATTGTAACACTGAAAATGAAAATCAACAACATAAAAACAATACTGATAAACAGTGTAAAAACAGATATTGTAATTGAAAATTTATTCGGACTTACCAGTAGAGGTTTTAGAGTAGGTTCTTTAAACATTCAAGGAATTTTAACGAAACTTGATGAATCAAAATAATGTTAATAGATGATCCTCTAAATATCATAGGACTGTGTGAAAGTTTCTTAACTGATAATATTTGTAACGATGAGCTTCGAATTAATGGATATAAAATAGAACGAAAAGATAGGTCTTTTAGACATGGTGGTGGTTTAATAGTATATATAAAAGATAATGTACAATATCGCCGCAGACTAGATCTTGAAAGTATGAGCTTAGAATCCATAGTTATTGAAGTATGTTTTCCTAAATGTAAATCGTTTATGTTAACTTTGTATATAGACCACCAAGTTCCCTGCAAAATTGGATAGATTTGTTTGATCAAAATTTCAATAAGTTATTTGAAAACTTTCAGGAAATGTATTGTCTTGGTGATTTTAACTTTAATCTTGATTCGAATTATGGTAATATCAATCGTAATTGGTCATCTACTATCTCTTGTTTAGGATTATCTCAAGTAGTTAAGAACCATACCAGGGTAACTAAGAAAAGCTGCTCATTGATTGATCATATTTATACAACCCACCCTGAAAATATTATTGAAGTTTCTGTGCCCAAAATAAGTTTAAGTTATCATTTTCCGGTATGTTTTACCAGAAAAATCAATAAGCATCAAAAGGTCTATGAAGATAAACATTAAACTATAAAATACCGATCATTTACTAAATTCAATGAAAAGCTTTTTGTTAACGACATTTTACATTCTGGCATAGAATCAATAATATCAATAACCCAACCAACACTTGCGCTACATGTTCTTTATAATATATTAGAGAATTCGCTTAACAAACATGCTCTTATTAAATGTATAAAACGGATACACCAACCTGAATAGAATAATGAAGAAATAAAAAATGCTAGGAAAATAAGGGATAAGTGCCATTGTCAGGGCGACTGGTTAAACTATGCAATATAGCGAAATAAAGTAACACAGCTTATTTCTAAAGTTAAAATAAACTATTATTCCCATGCGGTTCAAAACAAAACAGACTCAAAGGTATTATGGAAACATATTAAAGCAGTTTCCTATGACGAAGACAGGACGCCATATTCATTGCCAACTAGATTATTGTATAAAGGTGAATTGCTTACAGATACAAACCATATTGCTAATGCTTTTTATCATCATTTTATCAACATTGCTTCAAATGTGAAAATCTCTCAAACAGACTTCAACGGGTTTAAAACCAAAAACTACGGTTTAAAAAATTTTCATTAAATTTTATTACGCCATTTGAAGTTAAGAAATTGATTGATGGATTAAATACTAAAAAATCTGTCGGACCTGATGGGATAGGACCTTACATTCTCAAGCTTTGCTGTGATTACATTACACCTACAATACCAGATATAATAAACAATAGCATTAGCAAAGGAGAATATCCTGACCAACTTAAAGAAGCTTATGTTCTCCCATTCTTTAAGAAGGGTCTAACAGATGATCCAAACAACTACCGTCCTATATCCATATTAAATACTATATCCAAAATTTTTAAAAGACACGTTGCTAACCAAATGCATGACTATTTTAGACTAGACTGTGTCCAAAGGACACTGATGCCCCCACTGCTGCAATAACATTTGTTACAAAATTTTGTACCAGGTATTAACAACATGTGGTGATCATGATTAGTAAATGAGGAGTAAGTGCCACAAAATTTAATAACTAACATAAACAAAAGGCCATAACTGTGGTGAAAATTGTTGCAAGACAATGTCCTTTACAATAATCTTCACATCATGTCTAATCATCTGTGCAAGTTTGAAAGAAATCAGCCAAATAGAAAATGTGAAGTTGATGCCACAAAATTTTGTAAGTGAAATAAACAAAGGGCCATAACTGTGGTAAAAATGGCAGCAGAAAAAAAATCCTTTTTTTATGATCATCTACCCAGCCATCTTGATCATGTGTGCAAGTTAGAAAGAAATCTGTCCAAAAGTAAATGAGGAGTTGATGCCACAAGATATTATTATTGAAAAAAACAAAGGGCCATAACTCTGGTAAAAATAGTCGCAGGAAAAAATCCTTTCTTCACGATCATCTACACACCCTGCTTCATCATCTATGCATGTTTGCAAGGAATCTGCCCTGTAGTTTAGGAGGAGTTGATGCCACAAGATTTAATTACTGAAATTAACAAAGGGCCATAACTCTGGTAAAAATGGTCGCAGGAAAAAATCCTTTCTTTACGATCATCTACACATCCTGCTTCATCATCTGTGCAAGTTCGCAAGAAATCAGCCTTATAGTTTTGGAGGAGTTGATGCCACAAGATTTAATTACTGAAATTAACAAAGGGCCATAACTCTGGTAAAAATGGTCGCAGGAAAAAATCCTTTCTTCACGATCATCTACACATCCTGCTTCATCATCTGTGCAAGTTCGCAAGAAATCTGCCTTAAAGTTTTGGAGGAGTCGACGCCACAAGATTTAATTAATGAATATAACAAAGGGCCATAACTCTGGTAAAAATGGTCGCAGGAAGAAATCCTTTCTTCACGATTATCTACACATCCTGCTTCATCATCTGTGCAAGTTTGCAAGAAATCTGCCTTGTAGTTTAGGAGGAGTTGACGCCACAAGATTTTATAACTGAAATTAACAAAGGGCCATAACTCTGGTAAAAATGGTCGCAGGAAAAAATCCTTTCTTTACGATCATCTACACATCCTGCTTGATCATCTGTGCAAGTTTGAAAGAAATCCGCCTTATAGTTTAGGAGGAGTTGATGCCACAAGATTTGGGGACGTACGGACGTACGTACGGACGGACGGACGAGTGCAACTCTATATGCCTCCCACTTTGTGGGGGCATAAAAAACGAACATTTTACATAAAACCCAATCTGGCTTTCGGAAAACCTACTCCTGTCAAACTGCTCCTACATATTTAATAGATACATGTAATTGGTTATCAGCTATTGACAAAGGGAATTTAGTAGGTAGCGTTTTTCTTGATTTAAGCAAAGCGTTTGACATGGTCGATCATAATATCCTTTTACATAAATTAAAACTTTACCATTTTGACAGAAAATCAATAGATTGTTTCTCTTCTTATTTGCAAAAGAGAAAACAATTATTAAAGTAAACAACATACAGTCCGATAAACTTTGCATCAAGACTGGTGTCCCTCAAGGCTCTATCCTTGGGCCCCTTCTTTTCTTAATCTACATCAATGATCTTCCAATGACACTAGAATCATGTAACGTTGATATGTATGCTGCCGATTCTACTTTGCACACATCCTCTTCTAACATAAATGAAATACAATCACGACTTCAAAATGACATTAATAATATAGACAAGTGGTGTAAAAATAACAATATGTCACTCAACCCATTAAAGTCAACTTGCATGCTACTGGAACGAAAAACAGGATAAAGAGCTCAGACTCTTTAGTAATTACTTTAAATCAAACTCAGCTTAAGAATGTACATTATCAAAATATTTTAGGCATTAATGTTGATGATTCAATAAAATGGCAAGTGCAGATAGATAAAATTTGCAGTAAATTAAATTCAAAGCTATATCTGTTTAATAGAATATCATCAAAGTGCCTCACATTTCAAACAAAGAAAATTTACTATAATGCGTATGTACTACCGATTCTTGATTATGGAGTTATCTCGTGGGGACAATGTTCAAAAACCAACAAAGATCGGATTAATAACTTCCAAAGACGTTTTGCCAAATTAGTGCTCGGTAAATCAGATTCATCAACTAATACAGAACTTTTTAGTGAACTGAAGTGGTTATCATTTAATGACCGTATCAAATATCACACAGCCTCTCTTGTTTATAAAACCCTCCACGACTTAGCCCCACAATATTTACACGATCTGATAGAAATTACACAAAATACGTCTTACAATCTTCGGTCTAATTCAATGCAATGTCTTGTCCATCCAAAACTAAACACAGAATTTATGAAAAAGACACTCTGGTATGATTATCTGGAATGAAATTCCTTTTTCCATTAAAAATTCATTTATTAAAAAATCATACAAACATCATTTATAATTGACAATAAATTCTTAAAATGTATCTAGATATACACACAAACTGGTAACTGCTCAATGACTTGTCGTTGTTGTTTTTTTCTACTCTTGAGTATGTGTATTATAATGTATTACATTATAATATTTTGCCTTCTCAAAATATTGCCAAATTAATATATGTGATTTTGTATTGTTCATCTTTTTTATTTCATTTTAATTTTTTTTTGTGTAGTTATAATATTTCATGATGGCCTTTTGAAAATAAGATTTGTATTATTGTTGTTTTACTTTGTACAAAACTTAAGAGTTACCATCTATTAATAAAGAATTTATTATTATTATTATCATTATTGGTAGGTAATGCAGTGTGTAAGAACAATAACTCTACCTTGCCTATTTTTACGGGCTTTCTTCGTAAACTATACGAAAGTACAACCTTCAGTTAACTTATTTCCGGCAGGGGGATTAACCATGTGTAACATGGCTCTTGTTTTTTTAAGATTGCGCAGCCTTGCAGCCTAGCGGCATATTAAACATAATATTTATCACAATTTAGGCAATAGAAACAAATATTTTAGATTCTCATCCCCGCCCGGCTCTGTCCAAAATCTCCCGCCCCCAAAAAACATATTCTCTTCAGGACAAAACGGGTTTTAGACCATCCTGGATATGGACAAAAAAACATAACCGACAATAATAAAATAAAATGTTCGTCATTTCAAAGCTTACCGAAGGTGAAAGTGTCACTATTAAGGACTGGTATGGCTTTTCAATCAAGAATAGGCACCAACATGCTACTTGTAAGTTGTTATCATGATTTTTTAGAAAAAATGAAAAGACTGACGAATATTCTACACCAAAGGTTCTGGTAACTATAAATGCCATTTTCTCAAAATTTTAAGTTAGTTTTTACTTCTGTTCTCAGGTATTTCGTTAATAAAAAATAAAAATTGAAAAGTGTCCACCCGCCCCTTTTTCCCCAAAAGATGAGAATCTAATTTTTTTTCTCTGGCCTTATGCTTATCTTAAAAACGGTTTGAAATCTATTTTAAAGCATTTAATGTACATTGCATGGGTGTATAAGCAAACTATTAACATGAACTAGCCTTTTTTTTGTTTAAGTTTGTGCAGACTGGCGGTCTAGCGGCATAAACATATTATTTATCACAATTTATGCTTATCTTGAAAACGACTAGAAATCTATTTTAGCATATAATGTACTATAATGTAGTATAAAGTTTATGCTTATGTTCAAAGACGACTCGAAATCTCTTTTAACAGCATAACATGTACATTGCAGGGGTTTATAATAAAAAAATATCAACACGAAATAGCTTTTTTAAGTTTGCGCAGCCTGGCGGCCTTGCGGCCTGGCAGCCTAGCGGCATAAACATTATATTTATATTTATCACAATGTATGCTTATCTTAAAAAGTTTGAAATTTTTTTAACAGCATATAATGTACAATGCAGAGTTGTTTAAGCAAACATATCAACATGAACTAGCTTTTATATTTTGTTAAGTCGGTGACCTAGCGGCCTAAACATAATATTTATCACAATCTGCTTATCTTAACAACGGCTTGGAATATATTTTAATTGCATTCGATGTACATTGCATGTGTGTATAAACAAGACATATGAACAAGAGCTAGCTTTTTTGTTAAGTTGGCGCGGCCTATCATAATATTCATCAAAATGTATGCTTATTTTAAAACAAAACGGCTCGGAATTTATTTTAACTGTATTAGATGTAGATCTAATAGCAGGGGTGTATATGCAAAAAGTTTCAACATAAAATTGCTTTTCATTTTTTATTTTTTGTAAAGTCTGCGGCATTGCATTTACTAATATTTAACAGTAAACAATTTCAAATTTTAATTTTGTTTAAATATTATTTTTATTTATAACCGTGCATATACGATTTTCCGATTTACAAAATGCCATTTAAAATCGTACATCATGTATTTTTTACAAAATACCATGTTAATTGTCAAAATATTTCAGAAATTATGGTGTCATGACAATTTATGAGCATATCAGTTAAAAAATTACAGTGCAAGTCGAACTTTATTACCTCCAACACAGAATAAAATCTGTCCTGCTACTGTCACCCAAGCTCGAAGAAAAATATAACGATCGAAGAAAGATGAAGTATTCAAAGTTTGATATATAAAAGGGGCGCATGTTTTCAGCAGTCACGCATATTTTTCTGGGCACTTACGCAGCAGATCAACTCAACGAAGAAATTAATGTCTGTTGGGATTCTTCATCGTGTAACCTGACTTTTAAATGGTATCGGCATGCATATTAAATGCAGGCGTTTTTTTAAGAATTCACTATTAATTAATCATCATATTCGTTTTTGTCATCTCTCTCTCTCTCTCTCTCTCTCTCTCTCTCTCTCTCTCTCTCTCTCTCTCAGTTGTTAAAACGTATAGTGACCAATATTGTACATTCTCAATCGAGATCCTTAATGTGTCACTCGATTTCAAACTTATCCTTTTTGTTAAGCTTCTAACCGTCAATTCTGAGATAGCTGGTTTGCACATCACACAAGCCGGTACAGTTTCAACGTCGGAATATTATTTAAACTTTTACCTCCAATTCAAGTAGCCAATCCGTTCACAGAAAAATCATTTTGCAAAAGTTGCATACCCAGGAAAGACGGTTAGTTGGACCTCGGAGATAAACATGTAAATGAAGCTTAGAAAGGCGTCGAAAAAAATATTCATAGGGTCACAAGGAGAGTGATATTAACATTGTCAAGAATAATCTCCAGCTGTTTTATATTGAATTGTCATTTTTGCTATGTTTTATTTATGTTGTTTCAAAGGCACGAAACAGATAGCAATACTTCTAAATTATTGTATTAGGCTTTTTACTAAGCTTTCATTTACAGTTTATTTCAAGTTAATACGATATTTCAAACATAAGTTATAAGTATTTTAATGCATTAAAAGAAACACAATTTTATTACGCTATTTTAAGACGTCATTTATATTGTGACGTCACGTCATTTGTTTGCAATCCGGTTCGTGCCGTTGCTATATAAAGACTGTGAAATAAAGAAACCGGTTGGTACTTAAATAGCATACCGAAAAAAAATCTTTTTTCCGAGGGGAGACTTTCAAATTGTCAAAATTATTGTCTCAGGACAATAACAAGTTGCAGAGTAGGTCCAGGAAGAGGTCTGCTGCCAAGTAAAGAAGCAAGTCCAGTGGTGCAGCAAGACTAACAGGCATAATACGTTCAAGAGGAGAATCAAGTCTAGTGGTGCAGAAAGTCTTACAGGCGTAGTACGTCCAAGAGGAGAAGCAAATCTAAACAGTGTAGCAAGTACAAGGTGCAGCACGTCTAAATATCGTAGCACGTCAAGTAAGACCATCGTTCAGCAAGTCTATTGCATCCAGAATTAGTCAAGACATAGTCACCTCAAGTAGTAACCAACCTAGTCGACGTTCGACAATTGGGGGCTCGTCCGGGATTTTCTACAAGGTTAAATACTAAAATATCTTCTGGATAGCATCATGAACTACGAAGAATGGTTAAAAATCGGTGAGAGGCTAGGTTTAGTGGGACAGGACTTAGCGTTGTTCATACAGGAAAAAGAGGCAGACGTTCTAGCTCGAGAAGAGAGATTACAGAGAAGAGACGATGAACGAAGGAAAATGGAAATGCAGTTCCAATTACAGATAAAGCAACAAGAGTTAGAAATATAAAGGCTTCGGGCCAATAATGGAGTCAACGAGACCAGTAGCAAGGCATTAAGGCCGAAGTTGCCAAAATTTGACGAGAAACGAGACGATATGGATGCGTATATAGAAAGATTTGAGAGGTTTGCTAAAAGCCAGAACTGGAGTGAAGACACTTGGGCAGTAAGTTTGAGTTCGCTATTGACTGGTAAAGGGTTGGAAGTCTATACGAGCATGTCTCCATCAGAAGCTAGTGATTATAAAGCCTTGAAGGTGACTGTACTGAAGCGATACCAACTGACTGAAGAAGGTTTTAGGACAAAGTTTCGGACGAGTAAGCCAGAACAAGGAGAAACTGTATTCCAATATGCTGACAGATTGAGAAGATATTTTACACGGTGGACAGAAATGGCAGATGTAGAGAGTACCTATGAGGCTCTTTGTGACTTAATGATAAGAGAGCAATTTATCAGGACTTGCTCATTAGAGTTATCATAATTTTTTGAAAGAAAGAGCGCTGTGCTCGATGGAGGAAGTCACCAGATTGGCTGAGCAGTGCACAGAAGACCATGGTGGAAGGATATCTTCGAATAGGCCGACACCAAATGTACCGAAACGTCAAGATTGTAATCGAAAGGCCCATATCGCCAAGGAATTCAGAATGCCAAAAACTGATAGAAAGATATCTGCTGCGTGCACCAACCTTAAAGTACCAGAATCTATAGAATAATGTACAGAATATGGACATCTGAAACTGGCCAATGGAGACTCCCTCCCCATAATTTCAGCGAGTTGTACACTTGAGATGTTGGAGGGAGAGCGGAACTTAGACTTGAGACAGGGATTGGTCGGAAGTGAAGCAGTGAAGGTCTTAAGAGACACAGGTTGTGAAACGGCAGCTGTGCGAAGACATTTAGTCAGAGAAGACCAGTTCTGAGACAAGAAAATAGTGATGATAACTATTGATGGTATAGCCAAAGTTGTTCCTGTTGCTAAGATCGAGGTCGACACGCCATATTTTACGGGAGAGATAGAGGCGATGGTGCCTAAGACACTTATCTGTGATCTTGTCTTAGGGAATATTCCAGGAGTGCTCAACCAAGCAAGTCCAACCTGGCAAGATTCCATTAGTGTTGCTTCAGCGGTATTGACAAGGGCACAGAAAATACGCAAGGAACGACCACAGAATGCATTAAGTGTCCCAGTACCATCATGCAATAAAGAAATAGATATAAAGATATTGAAAGAAAGACAACGAGAAGACGAATCCTTGACCAGGCTATGGAGTAACGCGTCCGAAGGTGTACAAAACGAAACTAGGAGTGGTGCTTTGTATAAGTATAAAGTTCAAAAAGGAGTATTGTACCGAATATTTGAGCCCAAGAAAGGAATTCCAGACCAGGAAATCAAACAGATTGTGGTACCGAAGACTTTGAGGGGAAGAGTAATGGAACTTGCCCATGAGTCCATCATAGGAGATCATCTTTCGACAAAGAAAACCGAGGATAGGATCCTGTCAAGTTTCTTTTGGCCAGGGATGACTGGAGATATTACGCGTTTCTGTCGCTCATGTGATATTTGTCAGAAAACCATTCCGAAAGGAAGAGTGACGAAAGCACCGCTAGGAGAGATGCCCATTATAGAAGAACCATTCCATAGGGTAGCAGTGGACATCGTTGGACCAATAACACCAGTGTCTGAAAGTGGGAACAGATACATATTGACCATAGTAGATTATGCCACAAGATATCCTGAAGCAGTTGCATTACCGAGGATTGACACAGAAAGAGTTGCTGAGGCCCTCTTAGATGTCTTCGCAAGAGTTGGTTTTCCTAGTGAAGTTCTGAGTGACAGGGGAAGCCAGTTCACCTCAGACCTGATGAAAGAAGTAAGTTGCCTGATGTCGATAAAGCAACTATTCACCACGCCATACAAGTGCAATGGATTATGTGAACGTATAAATGGAGTGTTAAAAGGTATGTTAAAGAAGATGTGCCAATAAAAACCAAGAGACTGGGACAGATACATTGCAGCAGTTTTGTTTGCATATAGAGAAGTACCACAGGCCAGTACTGGGTTTTCACCATTCGAATTACTGTATGGTAGAACAGTGCGAGGACCAATGCAAGTTTTAAAAGAACTGGACGGAGGAAGATATACCAGAGACACAAAACACTTACCAGTAATTTTTAGACTTAAAACACCGTTTAGAGGATACATGCAAACTAGCCCTGGAAAGTCTGAAGAAAGCCCAAACAACACAAAAACATCATTATGACAAGAGAGCACGAAGACGGAGTCTGAATGTTGGGAAAAAAGTCTTAGTTCTTCTTCCGACTGATAAGAACAAAATGTTGTTGCAATGGAAGGGACCGTACGAAGTCACCAAGAAAATTAATCAAATGGACTACAAAGTTCAAGTTGGTACAAGAGTTGCTACATACCATATAAACCTTCTGAAGAAATATGAAGAGAGACAAAAGGACATTATAGCAGCAAGCATAGCGGTTATTGAGCCAGAAATAGAAGACCAACCTGGAGCTGTAGATGATGAAAACTTACTAGACTTACCAAGGACGAAAACGTCAGAGACCTACACAGATGTCAAGATTTCTGAGAAACTCACCAAAGAACAGAAGCAACAAGTGCTAGATATACTCCAACAATACAGTGACGTTTTTACCGAACGACCAGGAACTTCAACCATAACAGAACATGTTGTGGAACTCACGGATAAGATTCCAGTTAGAGTGAAACAGTACCAAATGCCATACGCAAAACGCATTGATGTAGATATTGAAGTTGAAAACATGCTACAAGCAGGCATTATCGAACCAGCCAATTCAGACTACAACTCTCCTATAGTGATAGTAAAGAACAAAGATGGGAGCAACAGATTTTGCGTGGACTTCAGAAAGTTGAATGCTAAAACCAAGTTCGACACAGAACCGATGGCAAATATAGATGATATACTAGCGAAGCTGACGGAGGACAAGTTCTTTACGAAGATAGACTTAACTAAAGGATATTGGCAGATTCTTATGGCAGCAGGATCTCGTCATGTTAGAGCGTTTTCGACTCACAAAGGAAGTTACCAGTTCAAAAAGGTGCCGTTTGGAATGGTAAATTCTGGAGCCACGTTCAACCGCATGATGCGACAACTATTAAATGGTTGCAGCAATGTAGACAATTATGTAGACGACATCCTTGAACATACCGTTACGTGGGAAGAGCACCTAGATACGCTTCTGATGATACTGGACAGAATAAGAAAAACAGGTCTAACAATTCGACCATTAAAATGTTTGATTGGATTTAACAACATTGGCTTCACTTGACATACTGTCGGAAATGGAGTAGTGCAGATGGAAGAAGAAAAGGTCGAACGAATCAAACAGGCAGAAATTCCCAAGACCAAAAGACAAGTGAGAGCTTTTCTTGGATTAGCTGGATATTACAGGAATTTCATCCCCATGTTTTCAGAAGTAGCAACACCCCTAACAGACCTGACCAAGAAAGGACAACCAAATGATGTCAAGTGGAACCCTGCCGCTATTAGAGCGTTCAACACCTTGAAAGAGAAATTGACCAGATTTCAACAAACCATTGTCAAGAATAATCTCCAGCTGTTTTATATTGAATTGTCATTTTTGCTATGTTTTATTTATGTTGTTTCAAAGGCACGAAACAGATAGCAATACTTCTAAATTATTGTATTAGGCTTTTTACTAAGCTTTCATTTACAGTTTATTTCAAGTTAATACGATATTTCAAACATAAGTTATAAGTATTTTAATGCATTAAAAGAAACCCAATTTTATTACGCTATTTTAAGACATCGTTTATATTGTGACGTCACGTCATTTATTTGCAATCCGGTTGGTGCCGTTGCTATATAAAGATTGTGAAATAAAGAAACCGGTTGGTTCTTAAATAGCACACCGAAAAAAAATCTTTTTTCCGAGTGGAGACTTTCAAATTGTCAAAATTATTGTCTCAGGACAATAACAAATTGCAGAGTAGGTCCGGGAAGAGGTCTGCTGCCTAGTAAAGAAGCAAGTCCAGTGGTGCAGCAAGACTAACAGGCATAATACGTCCAAGAGGAGAAGCAAGTCTAGTGGTGCAGCAAGTCTAACAGGCGTAGTACGTCCAAGAGGAGAAGCAAGTCTAAACAGTGTAGCAAGTACAAGGTGCAGCACGTCTAAATATCGTAGCAAGTCAAGTAAGACCATCGTTCAGCAAGTCTATTACATCCAGAATTAGTTAAGACATAATCACCTCAAGTAGTAACCCACCTAGTCAACGTTCGACAAACATGTCGGATGAGAAATATAGAGCAACAGTTTCCAATGGAGAAGTTCTTGTTTGATTAACACACATTACATGATGTTCCTATGATGATTAATAAGAGTATACACGTACTTCATAGGTGTTTGGTTAGAAGGTCAAAATGTTGATCATACTGAGATTGCAACAAACCGACGTACAAAAACCCGTGAAACAAATAGCCTTTGTAGGTTTTACTCAAAACCATTAAATAAACATACATTTACATAGTACACTTAAAGGTTATGTTGCTTTCGGGAGCAATTCTGTTTACTAAAGAAGTTACATGTATTAGTAACTGTTGTTTTTTTTTTTTGTTTAATTTAAAAACAAATTTCGGTTTTCAAGGAATTTATTGATTGGTTGTTTGTTAGTTGCAGTCTTGTTCATGACAGCATGTACACAAAGCATCGAAGTATTATTTTGAATTTCTGAGCGGCAGAGGTGTGTTAACACAGTGAAAGCGGCCGCTGGTCGGCAACGGTCTGCGTAAATTCGCATTAAAAGCGTGTAAGCAGGGCGTTTGACGTAGGGCCAGCGCGTTTGACGTAGGGGCGGTCGCAATGAAGAACATAATCGAGCAACTTGCTTTCATATTGTTATACATTCCTGCAATGTAAATGATATCGCTGCTTTGAAAAAAAATTCAAACCGTTTTTAAGATAAGGAGCATAAATTGTGTTAAATGTTACGTTTAGGCCGCTAGACCTCTAGGGTGCGCAAACTTAAAAAAATAAGGCTTATTCGTGTTAATATTGTTTTCTTATCCACCCCTGCAAAGTACATCGTATGCTGTCAAAAGAGATTCCCAGACGTCTTTTCAGATAAACATGAACTTTGATAAATAATTTATTTAAGCCGCTAGCTCGCCAACTTAACAAATTAAAAGCTAGTTCATGTTGATATTTTTGCCTATACACACATGCAATGAACATTATATACTGTAAACATAGATTTCAACCCCTTTTTAAGATAAGCATAAATTGTGATAAACGCAGCAAACTTCACGCCTCCAGGCCGCTAACTGCACGCCGACAGGTCGCTATGCCGCTTACTTTACGCCGCCAGTCCGCTATGCCGCTAACCTCACGCCTCTAGGCCGCTAACTTCATAAGCCTTATTTCTAATACCATTTTGGACAATGAAAATCATGATTCAAATTGATATAGAAATAAAATAGTTCTTACATTTCCTAGAGTCCGTTTGTGTTAATCCTTCTTTGTTAAATAATTAAATCATTGGGTACAAACTCATCGTTCGAATCAAACGTTGCGAACGCCGGATAAGATCAAAATAATTCAGACAATTTTAGCCACAGTTTAAATCGATAAAAATATAATATTTATTAATACATAAATTACTTACATTTCGAAATTGGCCAAGGATGGCCTAAACAAAACAACCAAATATTTAAGCACACTAACGTCAATAATATGTTCATGGTATCCAAATGTACATTAAAAATCTTTCTGAATTGTTAACAAACAACTTATTATATAAATCAACTTAAAACAGAAACTTCCTCCAACCCCACTTAACATAGCAAGTTCCAATTAGCTATATCCTGTACTATTCTTGAGATGTTAACAGTATTTCTTTGAAACTAGGGCAGAAAATAGCAGAGATCGGGGTCTTTATCTCGGCCTTGATCGAAATTGCATCCAATCACGCGCTGCTGCAGAACGTTTGACCAGAGGCATTCCTAAGGGCAACTGTAAAAAAAACATTCAATTAAAATTGAAATTTAGAAATTCATTTATTATAAATTAGGCGAAATTATTAAGAAAAATAAATCGCATGATATAAAAGTAAAGAAGAAATACGTTATTATATTCAACATGTTTTTTCTAAAGTTAAATAAAAAATTTTAATGAGGAATCATTCTGAAATATATATTTTAAGTCAAGTAAGAAGTAGCATTTACATTTAACCTTTTTGAATAGTTTGAAAATATTCCGTATAGCTGTTAACATATAAATGAAAACCAAATAGGATGAACGTTATAAGTCATGCCTTAATGAAGCTTTTTAATCGCTTTACCTTTGTTTGCATGCATCCGTTGTTCTTAAAAGCAACTAAAATAAACAAATAAACTAAAATTGGTTAAAACATATGTTGACAGATATTGCTTTAAACCTTATACTAAAAACATAAAAGTCGGCGTGCGACTTTTGTCTGTGATCAAAATAATCAGAAACCTTCTTTAATAACAACAATTACAACTGTTACAACTAGCTTAATTGAGTTGCGCTCAATCCGGGGCTAGGCGGCATGGGCAGTAATATGCATTTCCATTACTACCTATGAACAGGCGCAACGAAACCGAGCTTGAAATATATTCATATTTTGTTGTGTTCGATGGCTTTCAAAGTTTCCTTTTCATCTTTTTTTAAATAAACAAACGCAGAAGTTAACAGGTTTAAATAAATGCATATTGCAATGAAAAACAACAACACATTATTAGCCTAACATTTTAGATATATGCCTCATTTAACACATAGGAGTAATAAATGGGGCGGCAACTAGCCGCCGTTATATTTCAGCCTAGCTGCTTCAAAGTTTTGTGTTGCCTCAAGTTTCAGCTACGCTGATGACAGGCGTACAAACGCTCAATTAGCACTGAGTACCTGCACGCGATATGGGATTAACGACAGCAGATGACCGCAGGTCGCACTTATTGTTTTTGTGTTTCGTTTGCACAGACAGTGTCAGGATAATACCAATAATGATTTTGTTTATAGTATTTATCTGATGTCGATTAAATGGATAATTGGCGACAGACATGTAACCTTAATTTTTGTGTCCAATCTTAACAAGCATTTTATGTATAATTATGTTGAATATCGTTCTTAATACTTAATCAAATGATCAGATATTGAAGTTCCTAATCAACCCAATGTCTTTCAACCCACAATCTTTCATCTAAGAAGTTTGCATTTCCAAGATCACTCTGCGAGCTGTGTTTAAATAATGAACAATCGAAAGATTATGAAATCAGATACTGACACAAATGAACATTTTTTCTTTTTCTTTGGAGTAAGTTTTCCATCTTGTTCTGCACCATGATGCCATTAGTTGTGTATGTCGGGTACATAAACACTACAGATCATGTAAGAGACGATCTGTTCATATTATGAACTAATATGATATTTCCTTATGTATCATTTTTTCATCGAGAATTTGAAATGCAAGAACAAAACAAATTTTTTATAAAAACCTTTGTATTCGATTGTCATACAATTGCCGAGTCGTCAAAAACAAACCTAATAACAATTCGTGCATCTCTTGTTTTATCATTTTAACCTTCAATACTAAAATTATAATACAAAAATTTACGCAGCCCCAATTTCCAAAACTTGCCTACGTCCCTGTAAGTTATGTTTCCTTAAATCTGAAGTTGAAATCAATGCAAAATGATGTTATTATCAGAACACTAATATCGATGCTAATTTAAAGACACTAAACCAGACAAAAGCAGTAAATAAACATGGGACAAAAAGGGAAATATGCATACCATATCGCCAAACTCACAAAGTTACAAAAAAAATCTTATTGTGCTTACCAAACCCAAATTTTTCTTTAAATTCCACATAAAATGGATGATTATATAAATAATATAAAAAGTTTGAAATTATTTTAATTATATTGATTTCATGCTTAATGAGAAACTTACGTTTACATGTTATATTTCGTAGGTACGTCACTTTTTTTAAACGTTGGTGATTAACCTCCAAGGCAATGTTTAACGTTTGGTGGAAAATTGACGTTGTGCGATATATCTACATCGTTTGATGTAACAAGTTGAATTCCAAAAGACAGCGTTTATTTTGACCTAAGCCGCAGATCTTTAGCACAGTCTTATAAAATGTGTGTAATTTCTTTATAGATTAAGATTTTTCTTTTTAACTTTGCATATTTTTTACCAAATGATGATTTAAACAAGAGGGTCATGATGGCCCTATATCGCTCACCTGAGTACAAAAGTACTCTCAGCTTGTGGTTTCAGACAAGATGATTTTTAAAGTTTTTCCTATACAAGTCTATATAAAATGAAGTGACCCCTGGGGCGGGGCCAATTTTGACCCCTGGGAAATAATTTGAACACTCTTTGTAGAGTTCTACTAGAGGAAGCTAAATGCCAAATATCTAAACTCTAGGCCTTGTGGTTTTAGACAAGAAGATTTTTAAAGTTTTTCATATAAGTCTATGTTAAATGAAGTGACCCCTGGGGCGGGGCCAATTTTGACCCCAGGGAAATAATTTGAACAATCTTTGTAGAGTTCCACTAGAGGGTGCTAAATGCCAAATATCTAAGCTCTAGGCCTTGTGTTTTCAGACAAGAAGACTTTTAAAGTTTTTCCTATATAAGTCTATGCAAAATGAAGTGACCCCTAGGTCGGGGCCAATTTTGACCCCAGGGAAATAATTTGAACAAACTTTGTAGAGTTCCACTAGAGGATGCTAAATGCCAAATATCTAAGCTCTAGGCCTTGTCGTTTCAGACAAGAAGATTTTTTAAATTTTTCCTATATAAGTCTATGTAAAATGAAGTGACCCCTGGGGTGGGGCCAATTTTGACCCCAGGGAAATAATTTGAACAATCTTTGTAGAGTTTCAATAGAGGGTGCTAAATGCCAAATATCTAAGCTCTAGGCCTTGTGGTTTCAGACAAGAAGATTTTTTAAGTTTTTCCTATATAAGTCTATGCAAAATGAAGTGACCCCTGGGGCGGGGCCAATTTTGACCCCAGGGAAATAATTTGAACAATGTTTGTAGAGTTCCACTAGAGGATGCTAAATGCCAAATATCTAAGCTCTAGGCCTTGTGGTTTCAGACAAGAAGATTTTTAAAGTTTTTCCTATATAAGTCTATGTCAAATGAAGTGACCCCTGGGGCGGGGCCGATTTTGAACCCAGGGAAATAATTTGAACAATCTTTGTAGAGTTCCACTAGAGGGTGCTAAATGCCAAATATCTAAGCTCTAGGCCTTGTGGTTTCAGACAAGAAGATTTTTTAAGTTTTTCCTATATAAGTCTATGCAAAATGAAGTGACCCCTGGGGCGGGGCCAATTTTGACCCCAGGGAAATATTTTGAACAAACTTTGTAGAGTTCCACTAGAGCATGCTAAATGCCAAATATCTAAGCTCTAGGCCTTGGGGTTTCAGACAAGAAGATTTTTAAAGTTTTTCCTATATAAGTCTATGTCAAATGAAGTGACCCCTGGGGTGGGGCCAATTTTGACCCCAGGGAAATAATTTGAACAATCTTTGTAGAGTTTCACTAGAGGGTGCTAAATGCCAAATATCTAAGCTCTAGGCCTTGTGGTTTCAGACAAGAAGATTTTTTAAGTTTTTCCTATATAAGTCTATGCCAAATGAAGTGACCCCTGGGGCGGGGCCAATTTTGACCCGACGGAAATAATTTGAACAAACTTTGTAGAGTTCTACTAGAGGATGCTAAATGCCAAATATCTAAGCTCTAGGCCTTGTGGTTTCAGACAAGAAGATTTTTAAAGTTTTTCCTATATAAGTCTATGTCAAATGAAGTGACCCCTGGGGCGGGGCCAATTTTGACCCCAGGGAAATAATTTGAACAATCTTTGTAGAGTTCCACTAGAGGGTGCTAAATGCAAAATATCTAAGCTCTAGGCCTTGTGGTTTCAGACAAGAAGATTTTTTAAGTTTTTCCTATATAAGTCTATGCAAAATGAAGTGACCCCTGGGGCGGGACCAATTTTGACCCCAGGGAAATATTTTGAACAAACTTTGTAGAGTTCCACTAGAGGATGCTAAATGCCAAATATCTAAGCTCTAGGCCTTGGGGTTTCAGACAAGAAGATTTTTAAAGTTTTTCCTATATAAGTCTATGTGAAATGAAGTGACCCCTGGGGTGGGGCCAATTTTGACCCCAGGGAAATAATTTGAACAATCTTTGTAGAGTTTCACTAGAGGGTGCTAAATGCCAAATATCTAAGCTCTAGGCCTTGTGGTTTCAGACAAGAAGATTTTTTAAGTTTTTCCTATATAAGTCTATGCAAAATGAAGTGACCCCTGGGGCGGGGCCAATTTTGACCCCAGGGAAATAATTTGAACAAACTTTGTAGAGTTCCACTAGAGGATGCTAAATGCCAAATATTTAAGCTCTAGGCCTTGTGGTTTCAGACAAGAAGATTTTTAAAGTTTTTCCTATATAAGTCTATGTCAAATGAAGTGACCCCTGGGGCGGGGCCAATTTTGACCCCAGGGAAATCATTTGAACAATCTTTGTAGAGTTCCACTAGAGGGTGCTAAATGCCAAATATCTAAGCTCTAGGCCTTGTGGTTTCAGACAAGAAGATTTTTAAAGTTTTTCCTATATAAGTCTATGCAAAATGAAGTGACCCCTGGGGCGGGGCCAATTTTGACCCGACGGAAATAATTTGAACAAACTTTGTAGAGTTCCACTAGAGGGTGCTTAATGCCAAATATCTAAGCTCTAGGCCTTGTGGTTTCAGACAAGAAGATTTTTAAAGTTTTTCCTATATAAGTCTATGTAAAATGAAGTGACCCCTGGGGCGGGGCCAATTTTGACCTCAGGGCTATAATTTGAACAATCTTGGTTGAGGACCACTAGGTGATGCTACACAGCAAATATCAAAGTTCTAGGCCTTACGGTTTCAGAGATGAAGATTTTTAAAAATTTCATGTTCAAAATCTATTTTTAACCTCGGTGACCTAGATAGGCAATGGACTGGAACCATTTGAACAATTTTGGTAAAGCTTCATGCAAGTAACATTCCTGCCAAGTTTCAGCAAGATTGGCCCAGGAGTTCAGGAGAAGAAGTCGTTTGAAGAAAAAGTTGACGACGGACGAACGCACGGACGACGGACATCAGGCGATCACAAAAGCTCACCATGAGCACTTCGTGCTCAGGTGAGCTAAAAACCGTGAAATTTTCATACTCGTGTGTTTAGTAGTTTTCGTTTTACGCAAATTGTCTACGATTTATTGGGACAATCCTCGTTAAAATAAGGTTAAAGAATCAACAGTTGGAATAAACCTTAGTTTTTTTTTGGTTAAAGTATGATTTAACAGTGGTTATATTTTGGTTGAAAAAATTCAAGTTATTATAATTGCTTAAAATAAAGACAATTTCCTTGCGAATTCATTGTTTATCACGGAAAACATTGACAATTGTCTTCATGATAAACAATGAATTAACAATTAGAATTTTAAGCGATAATACCTACTCTAAACTTTTCAACCGATTTTCAACCACTTTTTAGCCAAAGTTTAATTTAACACGGTTCATTATAATTGTTGCATTGAAAAAAATACTTTTAGTGTATCATAGTTCATTTTCATCCACTAAAATGACATATTCAAGTAAATAAATGCTAATAATGATAACCAGTTTGTTACGTTGTTTATTGTCTGAGTAATAATTGTAAATCGTCTATCAATAATCATATGTGCACTTTTTATTCCTTTTCCCAACATTTAGTTTGTGTCTACTTCATGTCTGAAATTTATCTTCTATGAAATTTAAAATACTTTAATTTAAATACTAGATTATTGCGTGAAAGTATATACCAGGCATGTATGTATCTTTGCAAATATGTTCAACGTCGTTCAACATTACGGGATGACCTAACCGGCTCAATGTGCTCAATAACGATTTTCACGATTAACTAACAATCACAAACGATCTACATTTCTGCGTGATAATGTTTATGTTCAAGTTATATGACTTAACATGATCAACACTAGAAATATCTTATTCATCGAAATTCCCCATCAATTGAGATGTGAGCTGAAACAATACTTGACATATTTTAATTTAAGACGACACTTGACCAGTCACCTAAACCTTACACCTCAAGCTTGATCATATACGAAGTTCCGGATTTCCTATAAAACACTTTATATCACATCATTATTTGACCCATAATCCTGCTTTGATTTATTAACACTATTTAAGCTAAATCTGTCATTATTGTCAGTTCAGCCCATTAATATACTTTTTCTTATAATAAGGCTTTTCTTTTCTTAATCTCCGTTGTGTTAGTATGTATGTGTGTGCGCGCGTTTGTGTGAAACACGAAGATTAACATTATCCGAATCCGTATTAAGATTTTTACTGAAAGTAATTGGCAGAACAGAAAAAAAACTGTGTGTTGACATGGGTTTGAGAATATATATCCTGAATATTACAGATAATGCCATAGGCAAAAAGGAAAATATTAATATCTCCACGTTATTAAAAACATCTTCAACTCGAAGAGAAAGATAAACAGCATAAAATTCGACTGCGCTCTGCATGTTTGATCGACATTTGATCGCTTCTCTCGCCTCTTTGTTGACATTTGATCGCTTCTCTCGCCTCTTTGTTGACATTTGATTGCTTCTCTCGCCTCTTTGTTGACATTTGATCGCTTCTCTCGCTTCTTTGTTGACATTTGATCGCTTCCCTCGCCTCTTTGTTGACATTTGATCGCTTCTCTCGCCTCTTTGTTGACATTTGATCGCTTCTCTCGCCTCTTTGTTGCACGACAATTGTATGAGTATAAGATAAAGTTTCCAGGGAAAACTTGCAACATAAGGTATCAGTTATCTGTTTCTTTTAATCCTGGCATCCTGGTTAGTGATTTGACTCCGGGGGCTCTAGTCTCAGTAAGGTCATTGGGTACCCAACTTTTTTGTCTGTCATTAGCTCTTCATTAAGTTGTATACTTTTGAGTGATTTTGCATGCAACATTGTCAAGTTGACAGGTGTGTTGGGTCAATTACATAGGACACATTTGTTTTTATGTGAGATTATGTTTGCGCAAGTTTGAGGGTAATACCCCGTATTACCCGGTTTAAACCCCAGAGGCAAAATGTTTTGGCACTGATCGTTCTACGGCGGTTACCCCTGAGATTTTCTTTTTTCGTTATTTGTTGGTGGCTTATTTAAAAATGTTAATTTATAACCCCATGCTCTCTTATCCTCTATATTTTTGTGACTGTGTTGAATAGCTGTATGTTGTGAGTGTCTTGACTGTGTGGGGAGGCTGTTTTTCTGGATGTGGCGATTCCTGATATGCACATTTCACCTTTTTTTCTTGATATGCGTTTCACATCCATAATTTTAAATTACTATGTGCATACATCCGGTGTCATAGAGTGATGGATAATCAATGCCACAGTTCTGGTGATTGTCCCTGCTAGCTTATTCGGTAGCCTCCGCTGCGAAGTTATAAACTTATTATTGCCAGGGTCACAAACTGTGTTAGCAATGCCCATCCGTCCAATGGCTACTCAGTCAGACTGAACTCCGCTCAATAGCAGGAACTCGATATAACCTAGAGTCTCTAAACGTCATCGTCTGATTGTACTAACTGCTTTGATGATTGTTGTTGCTTTTGCGGCCATCTGTCAAAAGTCAATGTCAGAGGAGCCTCAAAGGTTTAATCCGTATCGCTCAACTCAAGAACCCTTTGTTCGAGAGTCTTCGAACGTAACAGTATGAGATGACTCTTTCATTGGATGACATGCAGCGTTATAAAGGTCACACTGGACTAAATCAAGCTAACAGAGAGAATAAACTAATTTAAGGTAAAATCGGTCGAATAAAAACTGCATCTACAGAATGTAGGGTTAGGCTACCCAAGAATTAGATTGTTTAACTTTCGAAATGAATATTGATTTGCTACAACAGTGTTTTCCCTTCAAAAACCCAATACAGTTATTTACACTCCCGATACAGTTATTTCCACTCCCCATACAGTTATTTCCAATCCCCATACAGTTATTTCCACTCCCAAAACAGTTATTTCCACTCCCAATACAGTTATTTACACTCCCAAAACAGTTATTTCCACTCCCAATACAGTTATTTACACTCCCCATAGAGTCATTTACACTCCCCATAGAGTTATTTACACTCCCCGAATAGTTATTCTACTCCCAATACAGTTATTTACACTCCCAAATACAGTTATTTACACTCCCAATACAGTTATTCCCACTCCAAATACAGTTATTTACACTCCCAATACAGTTATTTACACTCCCCATACAGTTATTTACACTCCCAATATAGTTATTTCCACTCCCCATACAGTTACTTACACTCCAAATACAGTTATTTACACTCCCCATACATTTATTTCCACTACCAATACAGGTATTTACACTCCACATACAGTTATTTCCACTCCTCATACAGTTATTTACACTCCCAATACAGTTATTTACACTCCCCATACAGTTATTTCCAATCCCCATACAGTTATTTCCACTCCCAATACAGTTATTAACAGTACATTCCCAATACAGTTATTTCCACTCCCAATACAGTTATTAACAGTACATTCCCAATACAGTTATTTCCACTCCCAATACAGTTATTAACAGTACATTCCCAATACAGTTATTTCCACTCTTAATACAGTTATTTACACTCACCAAACAGTTATTTCTACTCCCCATTCAGTTATTTCCACTCCCAATACAGTTATTTACTCTCCCTATAGAGTTATTTACACTCCGAATACAGTTAATAATATTCAATTTGTTAATACTTCAGACTTTCGCTGTTAAGCTGAACACAATAATGTGTCAACTGAATCATTTATTAACAGAAATATCACTTTTCTGAAAGATATTTTGATTTTATTCATATTATCTTTTTATAAATAGATCTATTTACATTCCTATTGATTTCTTCGTTTAAAAAATTCGGTTCATTTTGCATGAACCGCATGACCCGTAATGACGTCAGTAACGTCATGGCTGTTACTATTGAAAACTCCCACGTAATATTCACCCTTTTCACTTAATACTAATTTTTGAAAGCGTTCGACTTAAGTTTATTTAAAGAAAAAAATGAATAAAATGTAAATATAAGTAATGATTCTTATTTTGGTGCGGTTCATGCAGATTGGACGTGCACGCGAGAGCTGGCAAATTTACCATAAAGCGCGCTTTTATGGATTTGCCAGCTCTCGCGTGCACGTCCAATCCGCATGAACTGCACCAAAATAAGAATCATTCCTTAAATGAGGATATTTTATTTAAAAAAAAATAGTTATTTAAAATACGCAAGTAACTTACTAAGTCATTATACTTATTTTAGCAAACATACAATTAACTGTTAACATGCTCAAATATCTCTATTTATATTATATAAGCCTGTCCATGCAAGTAAATTTGAAAACACATACATAGACTAGAAATAGTTAATTATAGTAACAATTTTAAATGTGTTGTTTACAGATGAATTGTAACAGTGATTTTTCCAAAAAGCAGAGTGCATGACTCGTGGTACCATGAGGTACAGCCTTCGCTTGACATTTTATCCAGTCTTCGTCACCAAAATAATATCCATTAAAGTAGGCCTACTCGCAGTAGTTCTCTGATGAGTTTGTTTCATTTGCACCTTTTGCTTGGCTTAAAGTAAAAGTACCCCCTTTTGTATCCATTATCCGATAAATTAATTCATAGCACAGTTTATACTTGTCAATTTAAACAAAAAAAATTATATTTGTGTTTGTGTAGCACCACTCCAAGACCCAAAGTAGTTAAAGATAAAATCTTAGATCTGCCCGTGATATCGATGTCCCAATTACCCAAAGACATTGGGGTAACTGGGACACTTTTTGAAAAGCACATTTGTATATAGTCTGTTGTATTTTCAGAACAAATGTTTGTTGATTTATACAATTTTACAGCTTTATCAACATTTTTTGCAAATCTTCAGACAATAATCAGAGGTATTTACATATCAGAGATGCAAATTTTAAACCACAATTATATACTGTACCAAATTCACAACATCGTTCATGACGTCACAACAAACCATGACGCAAGTCAAGGTCAGATCATAAAGTTATTTATATATTCAAAATAAACAATTTTTTTAAAACATTTTAAAAGAATAATGTCTTGTGCTTGATTTGCATTGAAAATTTATACACATCGTAATTTATTATGAAGTAAAATCCGGCATTACATTTATAATCAAAACTGCCCACGTCACACATTATTATGACGTAACGTTCATGATCACGCAGCATCGATTACAATTATCCTTTAGTAAATCGACTTACCTGAGAAACAAATAAGCAATTACAAAAATAACAAATCACCGTATTTATTTGCTTAAATATCTAAGAAACAACACAAACATCGAGCGAATGTTTACATACCAAGATAAGGATATTATTCATAATTATAAATATCTATGTTTTCTTATAATTTAATTAATAATAATAACCTTAATCTATTTTTAGCAGACGAATTTTTACAAAACAATGTTTGTCACTGAATACACTTTTAACACAGAAGATCTTATTCACGGGAAGTAACTCGTGTTTGTCAAATTTACCGAAAATTACCAAATGTCAAGGTTATTATCATGTGTAATACCACAGTCTTTGCTTTGAAATTATTCAAATTTACACTGTTAAGGCAACAAGCTCGGGATTTAAAACCAATTTCAAGTATTCGCAAAATTACAATTATCACGATGAAGATCAGCATTATTATAATTGATTCATAAATTGTTAAGCCAGTAAATGCAAAACAAAGACAATGTTTATAAATAAAATTCACCATTTTCTACAAATGAATTCAATTTCATAAAATTTAAAGTCAAAGATATAATAACTGACAATATTGCAAGCCACCTATACCAGCTGTCAAAAGTATTATATCACTCAACCCCCCCCCCCCCCCCCCCCCCCGAAATAGATAATTGTACTTTTGGGATTTAAAAATAGTTTAACACATCTTTCTGCTTTATTTTTATCTCCAAGTACTTGTACATGCAAAGTTGAAAGTGTTTTCAAATTATTTATTATAATCAAAAATCTGTTTTTTCTGGTCCAGTCATCATTGCATGACGAAGAAAAGTGTTTACAGCTGGAGTTGTTCTGTCTAAATCAGAAGACATTCTAGAAGTTACTGATTTATTTAAAACTCAACAGACATCAATTTAGTTGGTATCTGCGAAATTTGTGGCTGTATATAAGCTGCCATTTTAAACATGAGATGTATCATAAATCATATGCTGTAATAATTTCATTTACTTTTAATATAACTAGAAATTACTTCAATTGTTGAAACTCGGATAAAACATAACATAATTAATCAGACAACGTGCTCTTAGGATCATTTTCTCTCTCTGCTGTAGACAGACAATGTAGAGGTGAGGTTCACAGACGTTTATTTCACCACTTCACTAGTCATTCCACTGGCTTGGTGTCTAAAAAGAAAATAACAAATTCACAGTAAGTTAAAATTATCAAAAGTCTTAAACTTATAAAACATAGTAACTATATTAGGAGCTCGAAATATCAAAGTTCAACAATACCCTAAATTTTCATCAGATATTAAAAGGTCGAATGATATGTTTTGTGCGTTCCCGTAGTTGAGGTATTGACTTAAACTGTAGATAAAGTTTAGTGGCTTGGATATCGACTGATATCATAGTACATTTACTTTTTATTTATTATCTGCAAATTTGATTTATTTTAGCATTAACATTTCATTGTTTCCTTTTACACGTAAAAGTTGGTGCTGATTTTTTTACGATACATTTTAGCAATATCTGTTTTGGCGACAAAATACATAGGCTTTAAGTTATACTATCCCTTTTCGGGTTTCGTATCCGTGGTCTCTATGGCTGGAGCTAGGTCAGTTGCAAGGCAAATACTCCACGATATCATACGTCATTTAATCAAAGTCACTTGGTATTGCTTCATGTAGTAATATAATAGTCCACTACAAATATTAAGCCTTGAAAGTAAATATTTCTTTACTTGTTTTAATTTGTTAAGAACAAGTAAATGAGTTGTAATTTCAAAATTTTAATTTTAAAGCACCTACATTAATGTACGACAAAAGAAATAATACAGCGTTGTATATCTTTTGCGATATTGCAGGATCGAAATTTTCCAGATAGACGAACAGACAGACTCAACAAAAATAAATGACAGGAATGATCTCTCCAAACTATCACTTTCAGTAGCGTAATCGACCAGGCGCTATCGCCGTCGGGTTCGGTGTTTTTATTCCCAGTTTGGGCAAACATACCAAGTGTAATAAATCAAGCTTTAAAATGATATTGCCTCTCCTGTGAGCGAACACTCGCCGTCACGTCGACAGTGCATAGCCTTGCAATTCAGACAACGCAATCAATTGAGCTAGTCGGGACAACCTAAAAAGTGATCGGATAGCCTTGATATACGACAACATAACTGCGGTAACGGGTTATTATACTGATTGTTATTGTAGGATCCAGTATACGGCAGTCAGATATGGTATATGGTGTTAACCTTAAGACATCTTCATTAAAACCAGTAAGCACCAACTTACTTTAAGGGCTTACAACACACCTCCCAATCACGTTCATCGATAAAAAGAAAGTTATCAAAATCTCAATAATTGCAAAATGCCATTCAATGAAACTCTGCACATATAAATGTTACTTCATGTATCTTTAATTTGCATACAGTAAGACACGTAAGAAAAGTAAAGAAACAAAAGCTAAACCTAAAAATTCCTTAAATTCTATTTACATACATTTACAAAAAATAAGCGATATAAAACATTATTTTTGATTCCCACGTGAGTGCAATGATACTGACAAGAAAACGTTGTGTACTCTGTAAAAACTTTCAACTACTGAAAGAGAAATCAGTGAATTCATTCGTTTACGTGACCAGGAAGCGATCATGAAATTGAAAGTCAAACACACTTTTACTAAAATCTCGTAAAGTTTACAAGTGTAAGTCACGAGGACACAATAAATTGTTGTCAGTATCATATTACTCATGTTGGCATCTCGCTATTTTTTTTTAATGTTCTAACGTGTCTTACCATCTGCAAAATAAAGATACATTAATAACATACATTTGTGCAAAGTTTCATTTAACAGCATTTTGCCGTTATTGAGATTTTGATCAATTTATTTTAATTGATGAACGTGATTGGGAGGAGTGTGCTAAGCCCTTAAACATGTCTTACCACATCCAGCATATGCGCTTTCGTCAAGCCCATCAACACAATCTTTTTCTCCGTCACACTTCCATTTGTTGTCAATACAGCGGCCGTATGTACATTGAAACTGATGAACTCCACATTCTACTTCTACAAAATAATAATAATAATAATAATAATATTATTATTATTATTATTATTTAATAATAATAATAATAATAATAATAATAATAATAATAAGAGTTGATGATGAAGATGAAAACGATGATGATGCTGATGATAATGACGATGGTGATGATGATGGTAGTGGTGGTGATGAACAGAATAGGGGAGTTTGGACAAATCTGAACCCTCCATGTATTCATCTATTATCTATAGTTACAACTCCAAAAACAGCGAAAACGCTGAGAGGAAGAGTGCACAATTGGTTAAACTTTCTAAACGATCCATTTTAAATACGAATAAGAACAGTTATTGAAAAAGGTAACCTGAGGGAGTTTTACCTTATTTCTGCCGATGAAAATGCTATTTCAAACCGAGCCTGAAATATTTTCATAGTTGTCACGGTAGGTGGCTATTAACTTTTAAAGGTTTCGTTTTTCAACTATTTCAACTTAGTTCAATAGACAAGAAATCTCTTTTTTTTCAGCAAAAAATAGTTCGAACTATTTGAACTAGCAACATTTTTTTCATTTTTTTTATTCTTAAATTTGGCTGAAAACTGAATTTTGTTGTGTTTTGAATCACAATTCTACATTACTGGTGTAAATGTTGAGTTGCGCTCAACCGGGCTTACTTGGTATACATTTTGCAATTCCATCCCATCCTCCGGTCAAGCATTTTATCCCCTGTTCTGGTCTCAAAACGTGATCAGAGGGACACACGAACCGAGCTGATTCAATTATTTCTCCAACGTGATACAAGTCCTTGGGTGATTTAATTGTTGGAACATTTTTTGGAGGCAGACACCCGTCTGAAAGAGACTAAATGAATTATACAGCTATGATACAAGGTGTATTCTAGGTCTGTTCTTTTTTTGTAAACATTAAATGAGTGTAATTATGTTTGATTTATTAATAAAACGCATAAGTAGACAAATTTAGATTAATGTGTAAATTGTGTGTTTCAAAACCTAAAGCAAATGCATAGAAGACACTAAATGCAAAAAAAACAACGCCAATGAGCAGGAGGAATATCATTTAGGGGCACAATGAAAGGCTATACTGTTCGAGATATTGAAACATATGAAAAACTAGCAAAACTAGTCAGATAAAACTGAATAAATTATTGTTTCTCCTATGTCGAACATGTAATTGGCTGAATAAATTCTTTATGTATATACTGCAAGCGAAATACACCTTGAATTAGGAAACCAGTATTTATCCCGATAACAGATCATTATGGTTTTTTCTCCTTAAGGCTACATGCCCCGTTAAACCACAGCAATTGGAGTTTATTCATAGGCCATGTTAAGCAATGGGGGAAGGCTAAGCCTCATATTCTGAAACCAAAAACTTTTTTGTCGAGGGTTTGGGGTTGGAATTAGGAATCCAAAATGATGTTAGATCTAAGTCATTTTCAAACATAGTGAAGATGAATCACAGAGTAAACGAATAATGATTATCGATTAACGTTATAAAGATGCCGATTATGAAGAATAACAAACAATTCATATTTCATTGTAACGACAACTTGGAAGCAGTGAAACCATTATTGCATGTACATTTATTATCTATTTGAAAATCGTCATAGAGAATTAAAAATGCAGATAATTTCAATCAATGGATTTTACTAACTATGTTCACAGTTGTTCCCATATTTGCTTGTTGGACAATTTCCACACTTCCCGGGGGCAATACAAGTACCACCGTTCTTCGTACATTCTTCATTGCACATCACTTGAATGAACAGGAACAGAATAAGTTAAAACCTATTGACAATACACTCACCGGCATTTCTAATTACACACTTCTTATAGACGAAAATAACTATCAAAATATTTGACTTTTTCTAAAATCTGAAAAAAATAATTGGATTAAGTTTTAACAGCGAATTATTATAGCACTGACATTCTTAAACTAATTGCACAATAAAATAGTTCTGTGAAAGCATTTGTAGCGTAAATGACCGTCGCCGAATATGACGTCACGTGCATCGCGTTACGTCATTTTCGTACACTCAACATGGTATTCAATCATCGTAATATCAACGTTATGCCGTAGTTATTCTAATTAAAACAATTTAAGGGCAGTAAAATGAAGGTAAAGAATTGTAACTTACCTGTCTTACTGACGTGCCAGCTTGGAGCATTCCAACGGCACGCGCTCTCTCTACCAAAGTCATACGCGCCATTTTTTGTGAGTTTTTATACCGGCCTTTTTATCTCTGGCTAGAATTCTAATGATTTTGGCTAAATTCAAACTTGCCTAACATTTTGTACATGTGTGCACGAGGAAAATGCTGATTTCAAATTTCAATGGGGATTTTCGTGTAACGTGCTACGATTAGACATCAACTCCAGGTACAACTCCCGTTATAACCAATTACCATAAACACCATGTTTTGATAGTTATTTTCGTCTAAAAAGTGTGTAATTAGAAATGCCGGTGAGTGTATATGGCTTTCATAAAACAACGATGCATTGAATTGAGGCTACATGGTGTTCGTTTGAAAAATGAATGGCTATTAAGAGGCTGTATATAACACTACAGGTCGAAACGTAATTTACCATTGTTTACTTTCATATATTAAACTCTTTATACAATGTATGTGATAATTCCATTGTTTTCTAGTAAAACGTGGATTGATTTAAAACAGCTGCGTTGACGACCGAGCAGACTATGGTAGGCTTCTTTATATCTCATTAAAAGTTGATGTTTGTGTTTATTATCTGCAAAGATTATGTTCAATCTTCGTTGGCAACCTTCGTATATATTCAATGGTGGATATTTGTTATTTGTATTTATTATTTTCTTACCAATCAAAAATGCCAAGTTTAAGTAGAAATTGAGTTACAGAATTGAAATCGGTTCTAACTACGGAAAAAGAGCTATACCATGGTCAAGCAAGATAATTGTCAGATGAAAAGCATATACACTTTGTTAGGACAATATTGATAACATGATTGTATAATGATCAAAGTTTACCGCATATATATTTTTTTCCTTTCTGGAATAAAATTTGCAGGCGGAAACGGATGTGTCGGTTGGAATGAAGATTAAGATTGCCGAAAGTTACTTAACATGCTTAAAGAAAACCCACAAATGGCTAAAATAAATCTGTTGAAGAATCGGATGATTCCTTAAAGAACGAGTACGAGGGTTGTTCGTAAAGTTTTGAGACAGTATGATTTTCTCTGTAACTAATTATTCCTGCGAGGATATTTAAATTAAATACAAATTATAGTTAAATAAAACAAATATGTAATTTATCCCAGTAAGGACTTTAAAACGTGCTAACGATACTAGTATGCATATAATCGTTTCCATAGCAACAACTGTCCACGCATCCTGGCGCAAGGCGTATTTTCTTGTTATGATTTTTCTTTCTGAATGAAAAGAGCCCCCAAAATTGCGCCATACGTCGCGAAATTTTATGCCGTTACTTCTAACTTCGGTACGTCATTTCCGTAAGTTGTTGAAGCCGTTATATCGGATAGTTAAAGTAACACCTGCGCGACAAGGCAGCGACTATGGAAACACCGTCAAAAGAAGATCAGCGTGTTTTATTATGTTTTGCGTTAATCTTGGGAAAACGCCTACATAAACCAAGCAACTTCTAGAACAGGCACAAACATAAAATCTACTTTCACTTTGAACCAGGAAGTAAGATTTCCTTGAATTTCTTGAAAAACCTAACATTATTTTGACGAATTGGCACTTAACATTGTAAACCAGCATATACTAATTTCAGATATGAGTTGCTTTGGTATATTGTTCATGAATTTCAGAGTTCTCATGCAAATGGTTTTTCTTTTGTTTCAGTATGTGCTTGGTAATAAGAACATGAATTAGACTAAATTGAGCTTGCAAACATTTACTACATCCATAGCTAAATACATTTAATAACTAAAATCTAGGTGGCAATAAGTATTTCCCCCAAAATTCATTTTTTTTAAATTTTAGCCTGTTTTCGCCATTTGCAATGTTTGCGACTTCTTAAGATGCATGGTGATATTATTGGCCTATAGTCTTATAATACGAGTCACAGTGTTTAAATAGATGAATGGGGGACTTTGAAAACCACATAACGCAACAAACATGAATATATGACAGGCTCGGTTTGATCTAGCCTGTTCATAGGCAGTAATGGAAGTGCTTATTACAGCACATGCTGCAAGTTTGCAAACAAAACTGCGAGAAGAGATGTTTTTTGTTTAGAGTTCAGTTTAATTAAGTGACTCTGATTTTTCTACCGACGATCGTGTTCTTTGTTTTTGCATGTTTGGAATGATAGTGCCTCTAGCTGGGAGCGAACCCGCACCGTCACGGCGACAGCGCCTAGCCCTGCAATTCCTGCGACGGAACCAATTGAGCTAACCGGGACAACCCCAAAAAAGGTTGATCGGATAGCCCTGATATACGTAACAATCACTACATGACATCGGTAATGGGTTATTGTTACTGATAACAGTACTGGCTATATGTACGGGGAGACTTTTTACGGCCGCCACACTGCACAAACAGCGCTACTGTGAATTTCAAATGATAGTGCCTCTAGCTGGGAGCGAACCCACACCGTCACGGCTACAGCGCATAGCCTTGCAGTTCCTGCGATGCAACCAATTGAGCTAACCGGGACAACCCCAAAAAACGTTGATCGGATAGCCCTGATATATGTAACAATCACTACATGACATCGGTAACGGTTTATTTTTACTGATAACAGCCCTGACTATATGTACGGGGAGACTTTTTACGGCCGCCACACCGCACAAACAGCGCTACTGTGAATTTCAAATGAAAGTGCTTCTAGCTGGGAGCGAACCCGCACCGTCACGGCGACAGCGCCTAGCCCTGCAATTCCTGCGACGCAACCATTTGAGCTAACCGGGACAACCCCAAAAAAGGTTGATCGGATAGCCCTGATATACGTAACAATCACTACATGACATCGGTTACGGGTTATTTTTACTGATAACAGTACTGACTATATGTACCGGGAGATGTATACAAAGCCAACACTACTTACTTTCTTCGAGACGATATATTCTATTTGAGTGTGAAGAAACTTGAGACGACAGCATGGAAACTTCTGACGATAAAGTGTTTGACATGTAGGACATGAATGTTGAAATATTTGTTGACAATGACTGTACCTCTGCCTGTAAGGTACTGATACTATGCAAAGTTTCATCTGTCAAAGAAAACATGATTAATTATATTAAAATGGTTATCTATGATAATGGATTATTTTATCTAGAATAGATGAAAAGGGAACATGATTGAACCTGTTCATAAGCAGTATTAGAAATGCTTATTACTGCCCACGCCGCCTAGTACCGGGTTGAGCGCAATTCAATATTTACACCAATGAATCGTACAATTTTGGTCCACCCCAAACAATATTATGCATATGGCGGTAAACATGGAACCTTTTATGCGGAATTTTCATATTTATACCATTCCATGTTCAGCGGCCTATGGTCCCCAGATAGAAGATGGGTTTGCTCTAAACCAGAAAATAGTTCATTTCATTGCATTACATATTTAGATATATTATTAAGGTTAAAACCAAATAACTGCATCGTTATTACTGCTTTCATTCAATGAAATGATAAATAATGCTTATTTTATCAAGCAGTTTGAATATACCAGATGTTGCAATCGTTAATTTGACAGTGCTCTTGGTTGAGGATTATACAAGATAGTCGTACGGTTCTTATTTCAGTTAAGAACTGTCATAGCGGGATGTAACCACTAGCATTCTACATTAGCTGGGTTGAACCACTAACTTTCTACAAAATACCTCGGAACTTGAAATTAAACTTATTTTACAAAAGGAGTACGTGACAATTATGTGGTAGAACGTTAACATTAGCAACGACACCGCACATTCCTAGTTTTTTAATTAGTGACATCAGATTTACTTCCTTCAGCTTATATTCATTTTTAAATTTTCAAAAACTTACTTTGCTCCATTTTTACATCGACAACTATCCGTTTCTCTACCTCCTCTATGTTAGACACCATGTTCATTTCCATTATCTGAAGAGCCTGGCTCATGTTTTGTGCCGTTCAATTCCAGTCTGATGTAAGTTTAGCAATTCCTTTCGTTAACACCATCGAACTGTTGTTGCTAATTTCATACATATCTTTTAAATTAATTTCTAAGTTCGCGTTGATATCAGAAATTTCGTCTGAAAAAGTTTTATTGTATTCCATCAATTCAACTCGAATCTCTGATTTCAGATGATCAAAGTCTGTTCCAATGCTTTGAAGTTCTTCTTTAAACGATGCATTAAAAACTGACATTTGCGTTTGAATTTCGGATTTCAGTTCTGCAAAAACTGCGGTCAAGTTTTCCATTGACTTTCGTAATAACACTTTTTCTTTAGATAACATTTTTTCAATGGCCAACGATTGCATTTGTAAATTAGTATTAAACTTCGTTTCTAGTTCTTTTCTTTCGTCTTCTTTTCTTAGATCAATGGTATTTGGTGTTGTTGCTTGAACATGAAGTCCTTGTAGTTTTTCTTCCATGTTTTTGATCCTGTTATTAATATTATCTACCTTTCGTTTCAATTTTTTCGGTGTTGTCTGTAGACCTTGTAGTTTTTCTTCCACGTTTATTATTCTATTGTCAATATTTTCTACTTTTAGCTTCAAATTGTTCGTTTCGGTCAAAACAACGTCTAATCTCCATGACAGTACTTTTAACACGGCATCTATGTCACCAGAAGCACTACATGGCAGAAGAATTGTTATGTACAAACCAAAGTAAAAGAAATATTTTAAACACTTAGACATCCTTAAATCCAAATTCTATATGACTGACTTTACTCTCAAACTATTGTTACATGTACATGTTGGCATGCGCAGTCAACAAGTGTATGTCGTTGCGATCATATATTAAGCTGGTTCATATTTGTAATTTTTTAATTTACAATGTTCTAGCTAGCAGCTGAAGGTGGCAGAAAGAGTGCAAAATTTAATGTTTAAAATTGTAAATAAATGACAAAATGATCAAATACCAATTGATCTTGCTCAAAAATGTATCATGCCTTATGCTTAGTTAAATTTAAGATCATTCACAATTATGATAATCGAGTGGAAACCTTACAATATGGTCACGAATACTTTCTGATAACAAATTGTTTCAGTCAAAGTAACACGGGAAGTACAAATTTGTTTGACAGTGATAAGTGTTTGAAGCCTGGAACTTCATAAGGGGATTAGTATATAAGAAATGTAATATTATTGATATAATCTGGGATAATAACAAACAATAGACACTTACCGTTTAAATCTGAAATAATTTACTGCATTGCTGACATGTAAACTATCATAAAAATCAAATGCATAAATGCCGTTGTTAATCAGTAAAACTGAACTGGCTTTAACATTTGAATAATATGACAGCCTTGACTTTGGTCTAAAACTCTAAATTTCCATGATTCCATTTCTAGAACGTCCGTTTTCACGGTCACAGTGTGGTTTTCCGCATACATTAGTCAGTAAGCAGGTTAGAAACTGTATCTGTAGTGCTAAGTATGCACAAGTCAAACAATCCGCGTTAATCTCTTTGATTGATACCCACTTTGTTACGTGTAAATCCATATTTTTTCCTCAGAATCTCACATTTTGATCATCAATTGTCGCCATTTGCATTGTATTGGTAAAGTGCAGTCTGGGATTGCTTACATAGTAACGGTGCAATACTCCTCTTACGTTTTATCCGGTGTAGACCCCGGGAAGTTTAAAATCATTAAGGGTATTTATTTAAACTTTGTTTTCTATCATAAAACCCGCCATTTTTACGTCATGCGCGTGGAATTTGTAAACAACTGATATATTATCCATTATTTCGGGTGCTGCGCGTGAATGTGGCCAAAATTCTGGACGACGTTGACCAGTATTTTGGACGTTTTCCGTGCAACCAAATTTTAGGACACTTTTCTCGGCTTAGTATAAAAGGCCAGATTTTTCTGGTCAATTCATTCTGTGATTCTGGAAAATTTAAGACGTTAAAACCCTATGGAGTGCAACTTAAATAACAGCTTCCTGGTTCGTTTATAATAAGTAGATCTAGATCCAATACGGTGAATATTGCGCGTTTATATTGTAAAGCTTGAAATTCTGAGTTTTTATGAATTTTGCTGATTTTTATATTACATTTTATATCAGTGCATTTTATTCCCAACGTGTGGACATCGTGAGTTTTGCTAAGCGATAATCGGTATTTCGTCGTCTGAAGCAGTTTTCTTATGGAACGCCGTTTTCGTGTTGTTACTTTTGTGTGTTTTGTGATTAACCCTGAGGCGGTATTTTAGCTATTTAAGCTAACTTATTGGTAAAGTTTATTATCCCAGACTGCAACTTTGAATGCTAATTACATAAATATTTATATCTAGTGAATTATAACATCTACATTTGATGAAAATAATACGATTTAAATAGTGTAAACATAGAGAAATTAATACCGCTATTAAAGGTAAACGAAAACTAAACAGTGTTTGCATTTCTTTCTTAATAAACGGAACAATTAAATAGCAGTGTTTAAGCCCTGTGAATCCCATACTGAACTGCCGAAATAACGCCCCTATCAAAGTAGCGTAACATAAATTTTGGTGTCACTGTCTACCGAATCACGCCTCTCCATCGCTGTTTTCAAGGTTCGTATCACAGGATCCTTCTGAAAACTATACCTGGGAAGGATCCTGTGATACGAACCTTGAAAACAGCGATGGAGAGGCGTGATGCGGTAGACAGTGACGGTGTTATTTATTTTAACCGCGGAGGTGTTAGTAGCGCAGAAAATATAGAATAAACAATAGTAGATAGAGATTTAGTGTGTCACGAGGAGATGAACGACGACAGTGTGTCGGTATCATCAAGGTGCTCAATAACACACCGAGACAATGCTGTAAACACACCTATATCGAACGGCAATCTCGCCAGCGAGGGCCAAAATAACATGGTAAATAGCATGGCTGGAATTTTAAAGGAAGTTGTAATAGAGCTCAAGAACCTCAAGGAAGCCTTACCGACCGGCGGTAACCAGCGTGAGCCAAGGAGCACTAGTACGTCAGAGCAGATGACATATAACAGGCCTAGGGCTGACGGCGGGGGTTACGGGCACGATGAATATCACTACCCGTTAAGGCGTGAGAACCAATACAGGTCTTCAAATTGGGGACAGTTCGACCATAATTTTAATAATTATGAATACATAGATGGAGAAAGGGAACCGGATACGCAGATCAGACGAAGATACAACAGCTCAATCGATAGGAGACGTAACCAGCCATCTGCTAGGCCACACTTCACTGCAGATCATATGAAAATACCCAGTTTTTCTGGCAAAGAAGACTGGAGGGTCTGGATCTCCAGGTTTGAGGCCGTTGCTGGGCGATATCATTGGAGCGAAGACGATAAGCTGGATTACTTGTTACCTCGTTTAGAAGGCGTAGCTGCGCAGTTCGTCTTCAACCAGCTGCCTCCAGCCATACTCCAAGATAACAGGGAGTTGGTGAAAGAACTTAATAATCGGTTTAGGATAATAGAAACCAGCAGATCGTTTGCGGCGAAATTTAGTCGTAGAAACCAAAGGGCGGGGGAAATTGCTGAGGAATATGCAGCAGAGTTAAAAATGCTTTACGACAAGGCACATGGGTACCGTGATAGGCGCACTCGAGATGAGGACTTGGTACGCCGCTTTCTAGATGGCATGAGGGATGAAGAAGCACGTTTTGAAGTAGAGTTTCATAAAGAACCGGTCAACATCGACGAGGCAGTATTTCACGTAGTTAACTATGTACAAACAAGGAAATACACTGATGACAGAAGGAAAGGGGCGAGAAGGACAACAGAGACTTACAATGATGACTACCTCGATGATGAGAATAATGAAACTGATAGTACCCGCCGTATACCTGCTAGAAAACAAACACAATCTGAAACCAAGGAGACCGATTCGAAAGGAACTTCAGACGTGGGGAACAGTCAAGAAACGGTATTGAAACAGATACTAGACCGGCTAGAGAAGCTTGAAAGATCTGCCAACACTAACAGAGAGCGAGGCACAGCAAACAGGCAGCAGTCAGTGCAGTGCTACAACTGCCAAAAGCAAGGGCATTACGCTAGAAACTGTCCTGAAAAGAGGGATCAAGCAAAGGATAGAAGCGGTAACCTTTATGACAAACCTGACCAAGCTGCTAAGAGAAACCCTATCAGAAACGAGCCTTTAAACGAACAGGGACCAGCCCTTGTGGCCGGAGGGAGGTCCCACTAGTCGACGTGTCAAAGGGCCTAGAAACGGAATCCAGAGAGAATGGAGCAGAGTTGAAGAAAGAAAACAAGGCAGAAAAATTATGTAGCGGAGTGTATATTAAAGGGTCAATAGAAGGTATACCTACCTTGTTCACGGCTGACACAGGAGCTTCTAAAACCGTCATCTCTACCAGGGTATTCGACAAAATTGGAAAAGGTAGAAGTGAGCTGAGGCAGTCAAGGAGTTTGAAGGGAGCTTGCGGGACGCCTATTAAGGAGTTGGGCAAGGCTAGCTTCCGGATAAAGCTTGGGAGTTACGAGATGACTGTAGAAGCAATTGTAGCAGACATAGAGGACGAGGCTTTGCTAGGGTTTGACGTCCTCCATGGCAGTCAGAAAGGTCCGGCGGATATCCTTCTCAGCCGAAATAAGATAGTCTTAGATGGTATAGAGATCCCATGTTTTCAAGTTGGCATCCCAAAACGTGCGCGCAGGGTGGTAGTGGCGGATGATGTCCAGATACAAGGACTATCTGAAACATTGGTCGACGTGTACGTGGAACGCTGTGAAGGTGATGACAGCGACAAAGATCCAAGTTTTCTGCTAGAACCGACTGCAAGCTTTAAGGAAAGATATCAGCTAATGATGGCATACACACTTGTCGATATTAACAAGGCTCCAACCTGTAAGGTCCGTATATTGAATCCCTTCGATACTGAGGTGTTGTTGAAGCAAGACGCTGAGATAGCATATGCTGAAAAGGTAGAAAGGATAGTGAGTGCGGTTGCTGCAGAAGAAGACGAGAATGAAGAGAAGAATGCATGCAGAGTTAGAAGGCTACAGAGGGGTGAAAGTGAATCCATTAAGGTAATGCCCGACATCTTGAAAGCAAGTGAGAAGGACGTTCCCCCGCATTTGACAAAGCTCTTTGAGTCATCATCTAGAGGTAAAAGCGAAAATGAAAAGCAGATGGTAGCAGGTCTGTTAGTAAAATATGCAGACACTTTCTCAAAGAACGATTGGGATATTGGCCTCACTCACCTAGCAGAACATCCAATCAACACAGGCGACGCTCTGCCAATAAAACAAAGACCAAGGAGAGTGCCACTGGCGTATGCCGACGCAGAAAAAGAAGCCATTCAAGATCTTTTGAAGAAAGGCATAATACGCGAAAGTACCTCACCTTGGGCAAGTCCAATAGTCCTTGTAAAGAAGAAATCAGGATCTGTAAGACCATGTGTTGATTACCGACGTGTGAACGCGCTTGTAAAACCTGGTGGGTTTCCGCTACCAAGGGTACAGGATTGTTTGGATGCCGTAGCTGGATCGAGCTTGTTCAGCACATTCGACCTCACCAGCGGATACTTCCAAATCCCACTAAAGCAAGAGGATATACCCAAGAGCGCGTTCTGCTGCAAATACGGTTTGTTTGAAATGACACTTATGCCCTTTGGGCTGAATAATAGCGCAAGCACTTTTCAACGCACTATGGAACTAGCTCTACAAGGACTCCAGTGGATCACATGTCTAGTATACATAGACGACATAATTGTATATGGTACCAATTTTGAACAGCACATCAACACAGTAGATGAAGTTCTAGGCAGAATGCAAGCTGCTGGATTGAAGTTGAAGCAAGACAAGTGCCTCTTACTGCAGAATGAAGTAAATTTCTTGGGACACGTTGTTTCAAAAGAGGGTGTGAAACCGGACCCTACAAATGTCGCAAAAATAGTAGGATGGCCAAGACCAGAAACACCGAAACAAGTGAAACAATTTGTCGCAACCGGCTCGTACTACAGACGGTTCATCAAAGACTTGCCAAGATTGTGAGACCGCTGGTGGAGCTCACTAAGAGAGATAAGTTGTTCTTATGGGATGAGCATTGTGAAGCCGCATTTCAAACAGTCAAGCAGGCCTTAATTGGACCAGAGATAATGGGTTTCCCGATAAATGAAGGTGGGGAGTTTCTCCTTGACGTTGATGCCTCAGGCGTTGGTATCGGGGCAGTACTACAACAGGTCCAGGACAATCGTGAACGGGTCATAGCCTATGCAAGTCGTGCTCTCAATAAAGCTGAAAGAAATTACTGCATCACCGAGAAAGAACTGCTGGCTGTAGTGTATTTTATTCACTACTTTCGCCAGTATTTGTTAGGAAGGCGTTTTGTAGTTAGGACGGATCACCAAGCGTTAATTTGGCTATTCAGCCTAAAGGAGCCTAATGGCAAAATTGCAAGATGGTAAGAGATTTTGGCACCCTATGACATGATCATAGAATACAGGGCAGGGTCAAAGCAGGGCCATTGTGACGCACTGTCACGCCGCGAGGCTCCCAGAGATTGTACATGCTCAGAGGTGGATACATCAGAGCCACTGAAATGCGGACCTTGTAACAAATGCCACAGACGAGCAGAACTGATGATGTTAACTCTGCATACTAGCAAGGACCAGCCTGAAGATAAAACTACTACAAAGCCAGGTAACGAAGAGCATTTCGAGCCAAAAAACCAAGGTCGGCATGTAGCAAGGGTTGCAAAACAAACATCTACCGAAGATACTGAAGCCGCACCTGTATCAACACCACCATGCACTAGTAACTGGCTATCAATCTATCCGCCTAGCGAAATCGCAAAATTGCAGAAGCAAGATCCCGACCTGCAGGTCTTGTACAAATCCAAAGAAGCAGATAATAAGCCTACTGCAACAGACATGGTTATGGAGAGTGCTGCCTCCAGACACTATTGGATCTTGTGGCAAAGTATCAAGCTCGTTGAAGGGGTGTTAGTAAAGGAGTTTTACAGACAAACGGTACTGATATCTACCAACAGCTCTTAGTACCACAGAGTTTGAAGAACACTGTCATGGCTCAGACGCATGACTCCTTGTTAAGTGGACACTTGGGTACTAAAAAGACTAAAGAGAAAATCAAGCATAGCTTTTATTGGTATAACCTCAAGGAAGATGTGGAATTGTATATCGCCATGTGCGATGTCTGCGCGTCAGACAAACCTCCACATAAGAGACATAGAGCTCATATGGGACATTTGAAAAGTGGCGCACCATGGGACGTGCTTGCAATTGATTACCTTGGTCCATTGTCGATCACTGCACGAGGGAACAGATACATATTAGTCTAAATATACTGAAGTCCTAGCTGTACCAAATCAATTGGCTGAAGAATGTGCGACAAAAATCATGAACGAGTTTATTGCAAGGTGGGGCACACCATTGAGTATCCATAGTGACCAAGGCACAACCTTCGAAAGTCGGATGTTTCAAGATCTATGCAAAACTCTTGAGGTTCGGAAAACAAGGTCAAGTCCTAGGAACCCTAAAGGGAACGGACAGGTTGAAAGATTCAACAGAACCCTGCTAAAAATGATCCGTGCTTATCTAATAGGCGAACAAGAGGACTGGGACCTCAATTTGGGGTGCTTGGCAGATGCATACAGGTGCACTCCTAATGACTCGACTAGACTTACTCCTAATATGTTAGGAATCGGGAGAGAAATACGCCTTCCAGCAGATTTAATCTATGACTATGCAACCACAAGCAAGGAAAGTATACCATCTCCTGCACAGCATGTCCAAGAGCTAAGAAATAAGGTGCTGCTGGCCCATGAAGTGGCACGAAAGTACTTAAACGCCGCTGCTCAACGAAGCAAAGAGTTGTATGATGTAAATGCAGTGTTGCATAACTATCAAAAAGGGGATGTAGTCTGGTGCCTTAATGAAACAAGGAAACCAGGTCTAGCACATAAGCTGGAGAAGAAGTTCGGAGGCCCCTACCTCATAACAGAAAGAAAATCTGCAGTGAATTTCGTTCTACGCTATGATGACAAGGGAACCGAGAGGCTCATGCACCATGACAAACTTAAGCCGTACCTTGGAAATAACATACCGAAGTGGATCACTAAGATCAAGAGCAAGTGGAAAAGGGTGTGAAGAGAGTCTACCACAATACATCAAAAGAAAAAAATAATACCATGTGTTTTCAGTTGTACTTTATTATTGTAATGTTGTATATTTAACAAATAAAGGTGCCTTGTTTAAGTTTATTCACAAATTGTGTTATGAAGTAGCAAATTACAGGTTAAAGTTGTTAAATAAAATGAAAGGTATAAACAGGCAAAAGTGTATAAGTGTGTAAAATATGTCAGTGTGCACACGCCAGGTGCGAGGTAAATTAAATAAACAGGCAAAAGTGCAAAAGTGTGTAAAATATGTCAGTGTACACATAACAGGTGTTATGTAAATAAAGTAATAATAATGCAAAAGTGTATAAAGCATGATAGAGTACACCCGCCAGGGGTTATGTAAACTAGAACTGCTTTTGGGAAAAGCACATGTCTCCCACAAAGGCATCATCTTTGATGATGCACAGGATAAAACTGGTGAAGTGAATATAAAGATGGCAATTTATTAAAAGGGCATACGGAAGTTCTGTGCAATATTAGTCATAAACAATGTCACAAATTTTTGGAGGATCAGGAAAAACATAAGTTTCAGTTTCTGATGGGCCATAATCCTGAAGTGCCAGGGTCAATGTGGCTGGTTGTCAAACTTGTTGTCATTAACATTTTGATATATCAGTGAAGATGCACTGAAAAAAGACCATGAGAGTGAGTGTACAAGGCTATCAAGGCCAATTGTAAATAAATAAATGGGCCATAAGTCTTATGTGCCGGGGTCAAAGCGGCTGTTTTTTTATTACACAGATAATTATAGCATTTGGTGAACATCATATAATAAAAATAGCAGAAAATGAGAGAAGAACCAAATCATGAGTATGGAACAGATATTGTAAAATGAAAACTTAAACAGTGTAAGAAATACCTTTATAGCTGCTTAGCACAGTACTTTCTCATAATGCAATGTATGTAATGTCATGATAGCTATAGTATGTTGGTATTACTCCACTGGATACACATTCTACATTGTTCACATAGATATGGTCAATAATGGTCCTGCCAGCTGTAGTAGGCTGTGTTATAAGTTGTTTATAATTCAAAGCAGCCATTTCTTTATGGAGGAGATTATTTTTGTCACAAACAATGTTTACATTGAAATCACCAACAACAATGTTTGCTGCTGTTTCTGAATTTTGAAGCAACTTTTTATAGCCTGGTTAAGATATTATAGCCATCAACATTTTGATAAACTTTGGTGAAGATACAATGAAAACTATCTGACTTTGAGAGATGAACCAGGTTAGTGACATGTTTAAAAGGCTAATTTCGGATAAATCAAAGGGCCATAAATCTGATATGCCTGGTGCAAAGTGGCTGGTTTTCGAACTTGGCCAAGATATTAAGGCCACACACATTATCATAATGTTTATTGAAAATCAGTTGATGAATATTTCAGTTACATAGCAGACAAGGCTTAAACAGCCAATTTTGGATAATTCAAGGGCCATAAATCCGACATGACTGGGGCAATACGGCTGGTTATCGAACTTGGCCGAGATATTATGGCCACAAACATTTTCATAAAGTATGGTGAAGATCAGATGATAACTGTTCAAGTTACAGAGTGGACAAGCCTCAAACAACTTATTTTTGATAATTCAAGGGCCATAATTCTGAGATTCCTTGGGCAATATGGCTGGTTATCGAACTTGATCGAGATATTATGGCCACTAACATTTTGATGAAGTTTGGTGATGATCCGATGAAAACTGTTTGACTTAGAGAGCGGACAAGTGTGACAGACAGACGGACAGACAGACGGACGGACAGGAGCAAATCAAAATGTCTCCGACACCACTACGTGGTGGGAGACATAATTAAGCAATAATAATGCAAAAGTGTAAAAAGCACAATAGAGTAGACCCATTAGGGGTTATGTAAATTAGGAATCACATAAGCAGAGGAATTTACACCACTAGTGTCAAAAACAAAATGGAAGAAACGTGAACATCAAAAGCGTTAGTGTTTATCAGTGTTTCATGTGTGTCAAAATTGTTACAAAGTTCATGAAATAATCTGAAAATTGTTCGTTTAAATCATCGCCTGAAGATACGACAGGACGGTTAAACAGCGAGTGATTAACTTATGCGTGAATCCTAAAGTTGTACGATGCTTTCGGTTCGGAAACTCATAAGTAAAATGGGTTATAAAATGCACTGATCACCAGATGTTAACTAGGAAAGTAAAAGTGGCCTAATAATTGTATGTTTCAGGAAATGAAGATGCAAGGCGGAGTGAGACGTGGACGTGCCTATCAGTGTAGACAGTGTAAGGTTAACGGCGTTACGGTGGTGGATAGACGATGCAGGATGATTACATATCCTTAAATACCATGTGTCACTGGACAGAGTACTTTCAGCTGCACGTTATGCATGTTTAAGTGCACTGACCAACAAACCCTACTAAATCATGTATCTCGGTACGGGCGCCACGTAAAGCTATCGAAAGAGCTTAGAGTTAGGGACCATTTGCAGTATATGGCCACTGCGGTAAACCCTGTGAATGTCGGAGATGACGACATGATTATGCTGTCGAAAGAGGAATCTACCTCGTATTTCTCTTCGAAATGTCACATGTCCGAAGACCCATTTGGAGACGACCAGGGCGACGATGGGGACGACTTTAGTGACCTGATGGTATTTAACAATAACACCGATTCCGCAGCTAATAGGTTAACCCGAGGCCAACACTAAGGGAAAGGTTTCAGAAGACCTGCCCGGCCACACAACCATGCCAAGCTAGCACTGTCATCCACACTATGGGAAGCAACACTACTTATCAACAAGCCAGTCCTGCTATTCAGCAAAACCAATGTGACCCAGGGTTTCACAAGTTCCAGCCGGTTAATCCGATAGCCCAAGTGCAGAACTTTGGCACAACAACTCAAGCCGCAAACCCAAACAACTATGGTGGTCTGCTCGACCTATCTGAAACCTTTCTGGCAAGAAAGCTAACACCACAAGTACAAGAGCAGGTGGTGAACACGCCAGTGCAAGATGAGCTACGATCTTTAGGTGACAGTACCTTTTTTAGCAACAGCATAAGTTATGAACCAACTACCCAGGAACCACCTGCTAAAAAGAGACCATTTGTGTACCCTCAAGTTGTGATAACAACACAGGCATCTGTGGAGACACAGACTGATGGAGACCCTGCCCCTGACACAACCAACCAATTAGTGGCTGCGATAAGTGAAGCGACAAAGATGATTGTAGATGCTATTGATCGCAACAGTAGGGCAGTGAGGTGCCAAGAGAAGACCCTTACAGAGATCGTGGCCGAGCTCGCCCACCTCAACCGACAGGCACAACGACGTGCAACAGGGGGTGCAAATGAGGATCTAAGAAATGGAAAGGCTCCTAGTGTTAAGAAGCTTTGATTTAGACTTGACTCCTTCAGTGTAATGATACTGAAAGAAAACTGTTGAATAATGTTAAACATTTAAAGTTTATAATGATCCTGGAGTTTAATACCTCTGAACTTACAAAGTTACAACTTTTCTTTGGACGTTAAATCCTGTTATTTGTTAGGTAGTTGGAACTTTACCTTTTTTAGTGGGGGGTAATGATATAATCTGGGATAATAACAAACAATAGACACTTACCGTTAAAATCTGAAATAATTTACTGCATTGCTGACATGTAAACTATCATAAAAATCAAATGCATAAATGCCGTTGTTAATCAGTAAAACTGAACTGGCTTTAACATTTGAATAATATGACAGCCTTGACTTTGGTCTAAAACTCTAAATTTCCATGATTCCATTTCTAGAACGTCCGTTTTCACGGTCACAGTGTGGTTTTCCGCATACATTAGTCAGTAAGCAGGTTAGAAACTGTATCTGTAGTGCTAAGTATGCACAAGTCAAACAATCCGCGTTAATCTCTTTGATTGATACCCACTTTGTTACGTGTAAATCCATATTTTTTCCTCAGAATCTCACATTTTGATCATCAATTGTCGCCATTTGCATTGTATTGGTAAAGTGCAGTCTGGGATTGCTTACATAGTAACGGTGCAATACTCCTCTTACGTTTTATCCGGTGTAGACCCCGGGAAGTTTAAAATCATTAAGGGTATTTATTTAAACTTTGTTTTCTATCATAAAACCCGCCATTTTTACGTCATGCGCGTGGAATTTGTAAACAACTGATTTATTATCCATTATTTCGGGTGCAGCGCGTGAATGTGGCCACAATTCTGGACGACGCTGACCAGTATTTTGGACGTTTTCCGTGCAACCAAATTTTAGGACACTTTTCTCGGCTTAGTATAAAAGGCCAGATTTTTCTGGTCAATTCATTCTGTGATTCTGGAAAATTTAAGACGTTAAAACCCTATGGAGTGCAACTTAAATAACAGCTTCCTGGTTCGTTTATAATAAGTAGATCTAGATCCAATACGGTGAATATTGCGCGTTTATATTGTAAAGCTTGAAATTCTGAGTTTTTATGAATTTTGCTGATTTTTATATTACATTTTATATCAGTGCATTTTATTCCCAACGTGTGGACATCGTGAGTTTTGCTAAGCGATAATCGGTATTTCGTCGTCTGAAGCAGTTTTCTTATGGAACGCCGTTTTCGTGTTGTTACTTTTGTGTGTTTTGTGATTAACCCTGATGCGGTATTTTAGCTATTTAAGCTAACTTATTGGTAAAGTTTATTATCCCAGACTGCAACTTTGAATGCTAATTACATAAATATTTATATCTAGTGAATTATAACATCTACATTTGATGAAAATAATACGATTTAAATAGTGTAAACATAAAAAAATTAATACCGCTATTAAAGGTAAACGAAAACTAAACAGTGTTTGCATTTCTTTCTTAATAAACGGAACAATTAAATAGCAGTGTTTAAGCCCTGTGAATCCCATACTGAACTGCCGAAATAACGCCCCTATCAAAGTAGCGTAACATTATATTATTAAAATAACCGTTCATAACTATATCAATTTATTGCCCCTGTTTTAATTGTTAACTATATAAAAAAAAAACAATGAAAAGCCTGTGTCGCTAAATTCAAATACATCCAATGAAAATAACATGTTAACACGTGGTAACTGGCCCCATGCCATATTCATTTTTTTATAAGAATAAACAGAAACGGTAGGATTTTATTAGTGCAGTTTGTTTGGAATACGCTGGATTTTCTATTTATTTTGTAGATTACTGCAAATACTGATAAATATTTAACTGATCAAGAATAATGTGAATATGCTGAGGTTTTAGTAGAAAGATTTTTGTTAAGAAGTAATCTTTGGTTTTCAACCAAAAATACCTTTTAGTTATGAATAAAACATTAAATCACCTTAATTTATGACTTATAACGAAAATGTTTTGTTACAAAGGCCACTTAGTTTTAAGTGGTACTTATATTGAGGAAAATCGTATAGTGTTCTATCATAAAGATAACATGTCTAACATCACTTGTTAACAAGTACTACTTAACCGGCTTACATATTTTAATTCCGGTGCATTGTGCCGTGATTTGAAAGAGCACTAGTAGATGTACGTTGAAAGCTATCCGATTACCTTGCATTTAAATAATTGTGTGACGAGATGATATCATCATTCGTTTCTTATTTCATCAAGTTCACTTCTCTGAAACATCGAAACAAATTCAGGTATTAGAAAGAGAGCGTTAATATACACGACGTCACCTTGTTTGTATATGTTTTTGGCATGACATTAATATAGCGCTTGTTGTGTTTTCTTTTTCGTTTAGGGAGGGTATAGCGTAATTTTAACACAGGCGTAATAATAACACGTTTTCTTAGGTTTTGAGCTAAGGACGCTCATGTGTCAGCTTCGTCACTCACGATGGCAGAAGCAGTCATAAACAACCGCCCGATCTCATACGTTTGTTTCGACATTTCCGACGTTGAAGCACTAACACCCACTTGTCTCCTGGCCGATCATCGGATTCTGATAACCCCATGGAAACAACAACTTGTAGAACCATGGGAAATTTTGCCGGCATAATCGTGCGCGTACCCATGGTATGCTTATGAACAGCTTCCAAAATCGATGGAAACAAGAATACCTCACCGCTTTGAGGGAGCACCACCGCGTGACAGTAAACAACAACCAGAGTCGCAATTGGTGACTTGTGACATTGCACATGGCCATGATGACGATCTTATATGAGAAACGAATAAAAACTCGAATTAATCCAGGAACTTATCCTTAGGAATAACGAGAAAATTAAGGACACAGCAATAAAAACTACAAATAGACTTATCAGCAGACCTGTTTCTAGACGGCGTCCTTTAAATGTGTGTTCTTTTAAGTGATTCCATCGTAACTGAAACATATATATTGCGATTATGAGTTCAAGAAAAGTTACGTTAATACAGCATTATTGATAACACTGATTATTTGTGTTTATAGACATTTATAAACATTTTGTAAATCTAACTTGTTTTCATACTCGCAATACTGATTTGGGCATTCTAAGAGGAAAAGATTGGTAATAGCGCAAAGCATTAGAATGCAGTGACTTCAACAGTGACTGAATATGTCACACTTTCGTAACCAGTTTCACATTTTTTTGCTACAATACTCTTGTAACTTTTAAATATTACTGTTAAGGGGCAAGTATTAGAAAGGGCTCGTTAATATACCTCACTATGTTTGGCTGCGTAGTGACGTTTATTCTGCCGACACATTGATTGCATATTGTTAAGATGTGACGTTTATATAAAGTTCGAACCTGGAACAGCGCTTGTTGTGTTTTTTCTACTCATTTAAAGCAGATATAATGTTGGAACTTTTCAGAATAAAAGTATCCGCCATTTAAAATTAAGTAGTTAATTGGTTGAAAACTTTTACCGAAAACATTTCAACAACATTTCAATTTGTTGCTCTTAAACATTATTCCTCTTTCTTATTTTTTTCAAAAGATTTCCACAATTCAGTAATCGCTTCGAAGATATGTTAAGCTCGTGATATTAGTGAATTTTGGTCGCTGACTTTTTAATTTGTATTTTTTATTAACGAAATACCTTATGAAGGTATTTCGGGATGGTCTAAAACCTGTTCTGTACGGAACAGAATATGTTTCGATTTTTTACCAGTAATTTTTTGGGGTCGGGTGGTTTTGGACAGGAGCGAGAATTTAAAATATTTTTTCTCTGGCCTTATATAATAATCATAATAAACAGTTAAGCTGGAAATAAACGAGGCTTCAAAAATTATACGCATATACAACACTGTTAAATCTAGTTAAAATCTATAAAATGATGTCAAATTAACAGTTCAATTTCAGCAAATGTATATAAATTCTCGTTTTCTTCCAGCTTTGAAGTGTCTTTTATCCCCAAAGTGTTTCCTCGGCAGACGTATAAAGCCACTATTTTACCTGAAAAAGAAAAAGGTGTATCGTGAAAATCTAGAAAATAATGAAATATCAATGAACACATGTGTGTGTGTTCCATCAGCCACTGATCTTAAGTTCGTAGCACAATAGCCATAAATGTGGACGATAGCAAATACCGTTTTAAAAAATATTATTTTGATATTTGAGGTAATCTTAACAACAGTATAACAGAATCGATATGATCGATTGAGAAACATCGTGACCGAAACAGTGGAGCAGTCCTAAGTACAAAAGGAATTTTATACTGTCCACGTAACATGGTACAACAGGGTCTTGTGGAATTAAGTAATACGATATATAACTAAAGAGATCTTAATTTATCTATTTGTCTGCTATTTTCGGTTTCCAATCAAATCTTATGAGTGAAAATAACAAAAAAGTATTTGAAATGAAACTAATTTAATTCACCTGCCAAGTATAAAAATTAAGGAAAATATGGGGTCGATGGCGGGGTGCAGACGAAGGTAGGAACCTAGGTTCTGCTTTAATCAAACAGTTTGTACGTTATGTTTTTTTGTTGTTTTTTTTTTCATTATTTTTATTTAAAACGTACTTTTGCAAATAATTATTTATACTTCTTATAGCTTATGTCTGAGGTGTGAAAAAAAATGATTGGCCGGGTACGACCGCGTTCGCACCCAAGGCTCACACAAGTTCATGGCTTCTAACCACCTTCGAAGAATATTTATAGATAAACGGTTGATGCAGCTGAACCTAAGAATAGTGAATTCAGAAAACTGCCTTACGATTACAACAAGCCAACTATAAACGCAATTTTTAATTACAATAAAATTCCCTCAGATTTACGGATTTAAAAAAACAACATTCTTGTGATTGTTAAAATTCCAAGTATTGCATATGTTTAACTTCAATACAGAGTAAAGCTTTATTTAGACCGATTCATTAAATTAGAAAATTTCTTTTAAATCTATACATATTGGAAAATGTAATTACAGTCCACACTCGTTGTGTCGAAGTCGTCGGGACCGTACATTTTAATTCGAGATATCCGAAGTTCGACATATCCGAATTGGCGCAAATGCACGAATATCATACCTATATGTTTCTAATGGTGACATGATTGTGAGTGCTTGTACTCGTTTGTGAACATTTCAGTGGATCGATTAGTTTATCAAAACAGAACAGAAAAAATATATTAACTTGATTGTATTTAATACATGTTAAAAAACCATCATCGTTAAGTTTCGATGTGTGTAAAATCGTCGTCGTCTTCACTCTGAGTTTTATAGTCGTCTTATGTTAATATTCTTTTTTAATAAGAAAACTCATTCAAATTAATATTCACCCCATAATCGTTAATTTGGAACTTTTTTGTGCTTCAGTCTTGTCATAGGAGAATTGATTAAGTTTGAATCATGTTTTTGCATTTGTTGTCCTAAATGTAAATGGATGAACTCATATTTTATTGGCCTGGTTGTCACAATGTCATGATTATTGAAATTTAATGTTGTTTTTAAAAAACTGAAATAACTTGCATTTACGAATCCGAATATTTAACACCCGAATGCATTAAACATGTTAAATAAGCGAATATTTTACTGAACAGGTGATGATCGTTAATTATTATTTAATAATGGTTTCTTGTTTGCCACAAGTTCTCTCTTTGAAGAAGCCGTGCGCATTGTTCGACCGCGGCAAGTTTCACACTTCGACTTATCCGATGATTTTATATAGCATATTTAAGCCGGCGGGTTCTAAATTTACTTCGACTTACGAAAACATTGCTTAAGTCGAATTCGAGTTAAGCGGCGTAATATTATATGTAATAAGAACACATTTTGACGGGACCTTAAAATTAATTCGAGATAACCGATGTTTCGACTTCAGCGAATTTGACACAACGAGTATGAACTGTATTGCATACTTTCCGTAAGACATTTCCGATGTTAGCAAAATTTGATCTAAAACTCAATGCTTAGCTTTATCTTTACTTTGGGCAGCTATAAATAATTATCACATTCATTTTTCTCATATATGTACCTAAAATTCTAACACCATTTTTGTTAATCATAGTAAATATCAAATGAACATTTATACGCAAGAAGTTCTGCCTATAGGACAATTTAATACAATTAAATACGAATTTTTGTTTTATAAAAAAAATCGTTAAACAAAACTGTTTAACACATCGCGAAAACTTCACTTTCAGTAACGACCATTTGGATATTTTTCCTGTAAAGGCAATAAATTGAATAATGTGCTTATCATTAAACAGAATAATTAAGTCTAATACCTCTTACTAATCTTGATTTTTGCTTCATTCGGGGGCATTGGGTGCGTCTGACGATGTCCAGATATTCCTATCTTCAGAGATGTAACTTTTATTGTTTGTCGAGTTGTCTTGTTGCTTAAATAAAGTGTAAATTATAAAGACTTTTTTAGTAACTTACAAATCAAGAAACAAGAAAAAATAACAGACACTATAAACAAACTTCTTTTTCGAATAATGCTTTTTATTGTAAAACAAGAGAACCTGCAACTGAGAATATGACCATGTTATGCTAAACCAATCTGGGACAACTAGTGACCAAACTTAAATCCCCTTAGTTTAAACAATATTTATTTACCATATGACATGTTACAAGTACATAAACGTATATAGTCACAATAAGGTAAGAGAATCTGGAAACAAGTTTCCGAAGGAATCTTATGTTAATCCATTTTCTCGGTTAGAAAAATATAGGCGGTTACATACATTTAATGTTCGAGATATGAAAGTGAAGCGTAAAATTTGAAAATCGATTTTGAGTTGGGTTTGGTAAAGATTATTCTTTATGTTCAAAAAATAAACTATTTATAATAAAGTTCTTACATATAGTTATTTGTTTTAACAAAACGAAAATATTTATATTAATGTGTTATTCATTGTTGTTTTTTCTTCCTTGCACGACGACCATGACGCCCGTCCAGTAACGCAGCAAAATCCGGTCCAGAGGCTCATGCAGCGAAACGTCTAGTGGCAATAATGAATTCTTGTACTTTAATGAATATGTATGCATTTTCGTCATCACTTAAGTGGTAACTGGCCCATTCGGCTACCGATGGAGTAATATGAACGAGGTTTTAAGTAATTGGTTCTAAGATTTTGTTTGAAGCAGTATAGACTCTGGCTAGCTTTCGTGCTGTTTGGTAAAGAATTCCAATCGCGAATAACGCTTGGCAAGAATGAATCTTTATATAATTGAGAGCGACAGTGAATTAAAGGTATATTATTATTATCGCGCAAACTATATCGATTTTGAATAGGCCCTGGTATAAGGTCAACTAAATACCGGGGACATAAATTATTGCTCATTTTATAGAATGTAATAAGTTTGTGATTTTTATGACGGGTCTCTAACTTATCCCATTTAAGTTCATTATAAAGTTTATCTATATTACAAAGTTTAGTTGCACCTGTAACAATTCTTGCGGCTTCGACCTGAATACCTTCAAGATCCCGTTTAAGTTCAATAGAGCAGTTGTCCCTGACTATGTCACTGTACTCAAGAAGAGGTCTAATGAAAGAAAAGTAAAGTTTTTCCAAACATTGTCGTTTTAAAACAAATTTTAATTTCGTAGTAAGCCGATGCGTGCCCAAGCTTTAGATGAGACAGTATTAATGTGAGAATTCCATTTTCCATCTTCTTGGAAAATAACCCCAAGTGCTTATGTTCGTTTACAGTTTGTATCATGATATTGTTCATAATTAAATTTTCATGTTGAGGTTTATTGCGTTTTCTTGGGAATGTTAAAGTTTCAGTTTTGTTTGGGTTGAAGTCGACTAGCCAGTCATGTGCCCAAGTATGGATTTTATTTAAGTCGTCGTTAAGCTTTACTGCCGCGGAATATGGGTCGTCAACGATAACATACAGACTAGTGTCATCAGCAAATAGGCGAATATTTGATCGAATGTCATTGACAATATCATTAATGTAGAGAACAAAATGTAAATGGCCTAGAATCGAGCCCTGAGGGACGCCCGCTGCTATATTACTCCATTCCGATGTGCTGTTGTTAAGAACGATTTAAGTTGACGATTTGATAAATAAGATGAAAGCCAGTTAATTAGTTTCCCATGTATACCTATGCAACTTAATTTGTGTAGAAGACCTTTATGCCATACTCTGTCAAAGGCCTTGGAGATATCGCAGAAGACCACTCTTACTTCCTTGCCATCATCGAGAGCCTTACAAATATTATTGTATATGTAGGCAAGTTGATTTGAGGTTGAGTCACCCTTGATAAAACCAGATTGAAAAGGAGTGATTCTTCCGTTTGAAACTAGATAATTATAAATATATTTGTGAACGCAACGTTCCATTATTTTTCCTATGCAGCTTAATAAAGAAATAGGACGGTAGTTTACTGGAAATGAAAGAATTAGATTTTTTTAAAATAGGGGTCACGTTCGCTTGTTTCCAAATCAAAGGAAAGTATGCATTATTTAAGCTTTAATTAAAAATATAAGATAACGGTTCGGCTAATACCGGTGCACCTTCTTTTAGAAGTCTCGGGTTAATTAGATCGGGCCCAGTTGATTTTGAAGGATCAGTAAATCCCCTTACTTATGCTTGATGAACATAGATCCAACAGTTTATAGGTAATGATAGTAAACCAAAACTTAACGTAATAAAGCTATATCGCTTTAACCTATGATTCAACTGGAGCCCTCGTTCGAATAGTAATCTCGTATATTTCAAGTTTGGTGAATTGTAATTCACTTAGTTAAGTTTCAGACAAGTTTGTTGACTTTAGGTTAAACCGTTCTTAAGGCAGTTCCACAACCATTTTCAATTAAAGGTCACTTTGACTAGGGGTCATCTATTTACCAATTTAGCAAATCTTTTTTGAAGTTAGATAACTGTAGGTCAAACCGTTTTTCAGTTACTGATCGGAAACTTATTTTTAGATAAAGGTTACCGAGATCTTGATCAATGATTTTCGACAAAAAAGCTGAAAATATTTTAAAACACTTAACTGTCGGGTTGACAATATAAAACTTCTTATTCTTACTGTTAAATTTACTGCGACAGAAACCATGTTCTGTTGTGTTTTGTGTTTGGTGTTGTATAGGTATTTTTTGCTCCGATCTCTTTAATTATATTATTTACGGTACACAGGTTATATTCTCTATACTGTATGAATCAAAAGCAAACATAAAGCTTCTGCGACGTTTTCTTTAACATACGTTTAAAAGAAAAAAAAGTTGGACTTCCATTCTTGCTCTTCAAATTGTTGCCATTGAAATGCGCTCAACCCGGTGCTAGGCGGCGTAGGCTGTAACATGCATTTTCATTACTGCCCAAGAACAGAATCAATCCCCATAGCTTTTGATTTTAAGGAACGGAAAGAACATATAAATCTGTCTAAAGTCCTGCAAATTGCAACAGAAAGGATTATGAATAGCTATCCAAAAATGTAAACTGTAAAGAATGTAAAACTGCTGTACAAGGCACTTACTTCGGAAGCCGGGGTTATCGGTTGCAGTTTTCTTTGCCACCTTTTCCATCGTATCATGAACAAAGGAATTAAAACAACAGAAGTCACAAGAATAAGACATCCAATCGTATTGCCAATAATGAGAGATACATCCGCTGTAAGAGATAATGTATCCTATAGTTTGTTATAAAAGAATTGACGTAATAAGGTTACGAGACTAATATAAACATACAAGTCTTTCCAGCAACTTATCTTTTGAATTAAATATTGTACTACGGATGTTTGATGTGTAATATGTAATCATAAGTGGTTATTAACCGGTTGTTAAGGGCCGGGAGGTGATATCGGCCCGGAAGAGCCCGAGAGATTTAGCTCGACGGCCAATGTTGCTCGGCCAATTCGGTATCACCTCCCGGCCCTCCCGGCCCTTTAACACCGGTTTATAACCATTTTATTTCATGTGCCGGGATGATATCAATGTCGGCTAATTTCATGCTCTGTAATTCATAAACTTACTTAGCACTCTTAATTAATTAACTACGTCACGATGAATGTTTTTACTACTACGTCACTTAGAGTTTTGTGATATAATTAAATATTGTTTACATTTTCAAACTGTAACAGAGTAAGTTGCTGTCAGTTGATTTTTAGTTTTGTTTTGTTGTAAGTGATTATGACTTTTTGACAAATTTGACAAAATTGTTCAAGATATGAGACTGTAAATTTGTGAATTCTGGACGTGTTTTACAGCAGTATGGGTATGTAAAGGCTGTTATTTGTGAGCGTTTCATTCTCATAACGCTGCTGCGAACTTCAATTAAATCAAATATACATATTACATCATAGGCATTTCTAGGCTTCATAGAATCATAAAGCTTATGGGAAACCTGAAGGAACATGATTCCGGAAATACAGGGGTTATTGTTCTTGGTAGTCCCCAGGTATGTACTATTTCTCCATTTTATCTCTTGTCATTTTTATCTGTGTTAGAATACGTCTCATGTTAGCATGCATGTCTTTTAAACACTTGCTACTTCTAGCATCTAACTACAAAAGACATGAATGGGACTCGATCGATAACAATCGTCGCCATCTTGAAATGTAAAAGTTAAATCGGCCCGCAATATCAGGTTTTTCTGCCTGCCCTTTATCATGCAAAGTACCAGGGCATTTTAGCATAATTTGTTACTATTTATAGAACGCATGTAATAATTATTTGTATTTTACCACTGCGCAATATAGCTTTCCATAATTCCGTCAGCCTATTGGCCCAAATAGATCTTTTCAAAACCATCCCAACGGTAAAAACACGAATCTCCAGCTCAACGCAGTTGTCAGTCTAACTTATTTTAATAGAGCAAGTCTTTAATCGCTGCTGTAAAATAATTGTGAAACTGATTGAGAATATTGAAAAAAAAACTAGAGCTGAACATACAAAACTTCGTAAAAAGTCGGTGATTTTGACGGAAGTAATTGCTTGTAACAGGGAATTATAGAAAGTGAATTTTTACCTCCGTACTCTTCTAATTCGGTTGGAGAATTATTGACGTTGAACACTTCGCTGACAACACTTGAAAGCATGGCATTGTTTGTAACACTGACCGTGAAGTTTTAGCTTGTATTAAAGTCACCCGTACGTTTGATGTCAGTAGCAAGATTATTGAGAGGAACGATGCAGTTGAAAAACTCACAGGCTCCTACTTTTGGGCAATAACATGGATCCGTTGTTCGTGGACATGATTTCTGAAAGCATTTGATAAATTTGTAAGTGCAGCTATTGGTCATTTTATTTATGAGCAGTTTTCACTGTGAGACCACAAACTTTTCCTTTGATCAAGACTAAATGCGAAACACAATATATGCTGGCTTTTTGACACAAAGGCTCATACTGAACATTTTTTATGCTATTTGTGTCCATTGCGCCCGTCGTCTGGCGGCAACATTTGTTTGTTAACACGAAAGGCCGTCATAAACTAGTTTAAAATGGGATTTTAAAAAAAGTCTACGAAAATACTTATAAAGCTACTGCATATCAAGATCTATTAATGTGCCAATCAATGTTATTTTGTGCATATTTACTCACTGCGTTAATAGCGCCATTTCCAAAACTCCGGAAGTTACTTCTTGCCCATATTCTGTTTCGCTAAATACCCATTCAATGGTTTTAATTCCACTGTGAGTATCAATTGTCTGAAAAGAAAGTTGCGTTGTTGTCAAGTCGGACCTACGGCGAACAAAGAGAGTCTTGTTACCGTCTTTTGTTAAAGAAATATTATTTATATTTGGAGCGGAGGAATCAATAAACACAGTTCTTTCTTCTTCAAACGTATTATTCACAATATCTATGGAAAGTAGTTTGAATGTATATGTCTGCCCGTCAGTGATATTCAGATGAAGGACGATTGTGCGGCCGTTTTTCAATTTTAATAATATACGATCATTCATATATCATGAAAGTAAATAACACTATATAAAATATGTTATATATTTTATTTTTTCCTTTTCAATTTTTTATCTTAAATAGTAAATTAAACAGATATTTAAATTAGCGAAATAAAAAAATAAAAATAAAAATTGACAGCATAAATATGCAAAACAGCTGCATAAAGATGAAAAGAGATAAAACCATGTTCTATTTAAAATATGTTATATATTTTATTTTGTTCATTTTCAATTTTTATCTTAAATAGTAAATTAAACAGATATTTGAATTAGTGAAATGAAATAATCAAAACAAATGATGGCAGATGAAGAATTATCCTGCCAGATTCACCATAACAAACGATATGCTGTAACAGTTGCATAAATATTAAAAGTAATAATATGTTTGCAAATAACACAATGTTTTAAACACAATTTTTACAAAGAAATTTTTATATTTTATAGAAGTTACCCAATGATGTGTATGGTGAATCTGGCAGGATAATTCTTCATCTGCAGGCTGCATGGGAATGTGTGTTGTCCATATCTTTTTAGAACTCCAATTTTATTCCCAAACTGGTTCATAAAGTTCATTTGCTGCATCAATATGTTGTGAATTCAGTTTCCCATTTCTTTCATGTAAAATTATTTTTTTAGCATTTGTAAGTCCGAGAATTTTTATCCATAAATCCCGAAAATAACATATTCGCGGGGTCATGAATTCGCGCAACGGTATTTTCCTATACAGAAACACTATTATATGGTTGAATTTCGCTGGGTTGAATTCCGCGCTCTTGCCTTAGCGCGAAATACGCGAAAATTAAACCCGCGCGATTGATTCTTTAATCTGTTTTAAACATTGTTACACAGGTGCGGCCGATATAGAAAATTGTAATACAGGTATTTGAAAGTGCGGACGATATAGATATATAGCCATACATGCATTTGAAAACTGCGGACGACAATGATATGTAGCCATAATTCAGCTAATCTGTTTTAAAAAGTGCGGTCGATATAGAACATTGTTATACAGGTATTTGAAAGTGCGGACGATATAGATATATAGCCATACATGCATTTGAAAACTGCGGACGACAAAGATATATAGCCATAATTCAGCTAATCTGTTTTAAAAAGTGCGGTCGATATAGAACATTGTTATACAGGTATTTGAAAGTGCGGATGATATAGATATATAGCCATACATGCATTTGAAAACTGCGGACGACAAAGATATATAGCCATAATTCAACTAATCTGTTTTAAAAAAGTGCGGAAATATAGAACATTGTTATACAGGTATTTGAAAGTGCGGACAATATTGATATATAGACATACATCTTTTTGATAACTGCGGACAACATCGTTTTAAGATATACTTTTTTTATCTGTTTTAAAAAGTGCGGCCGATATAGAAAATTGTTATACAGCTATTTGAAAGTGCGGACGATATAGATATATAGCCATACATGCATTTGAAAACTGCGGACGACAAAGATATATAGCCATAATTCAGCTTATCTGTTTTAAAAAGTGCGGTCGATATAGAACATTGTAATACAGGTATTTGAAAGTGCGGACGATATAGGTATATAGCCATACATGCATTTGAAAAGTGCGGACGACAAAGATATATAGCCATAATTCAGCTAATCTGTTTTAACAAGTGCGGTCGATATAGAACATTGTTATACAGGTATTTGAAAGCGCGGACGATATAGATATATAGACATACACCTTTTTGAAAACTGCGGACAACATAGTTTTAAGATATAATTTTTTTATCTGTTTTAAAAAGTGCGGCAGATATAGAACATTGTTATACAGGTATTTGAAATTGCGGACGATAAAGATATATAACCATACAAGTATTTGAAAACTGTGGACGACAAAGATATATAGCCATAATTCAGCTAATCTGTTTTATAAAGTGCGGCCGATATAGAACACGGTTCTACAGGTATTTGAAAGTGCGGACGATATAGATGTATAGCCATACATGTACATGCATATGAAAGTGCGGACTACAAAGATATATAGCCATAATTCAGCTTATCTGTTTTAAAAAGTGCGGCAGATATAGAACATTGTTGTACAGGTATTTGATTGTGCGGACGATATAGATATATAGACATACACCTTTTTGAAAGCTGCGGACAACACAGTTTTAAGATATAATTCTTTATACTGTTTTAAAAAGTGCGGCCGATATAGAACATTGTTATGCATGTATTGTAACGTGCAACCGAGCGGCTATGATTATGAACTACCTGATATCAGCTAACTCTGATTTTCCAACCTAGAGCTGACCATATTCAATTTTCATTGGGCCTTCTTTGACCGACTGATTATGAACAAACGATTTCTAGAATAATTATTTAAATGTTAAATCAACAATAATTATAAAGTAGGATTGTCAGCTCTTGATTTCAAACTCAATAACAGATAACCACAGTTGACCACTCTACTTGAGCGACTATAAACAAAGGCTTCAGCTAGACGCTCAACTATATTTATATAAGACTATTAATCAATAGGTGGCCTATTTCATCCAACTCATCACAGTTGATGAGCTATATATGAGCTCAATTATTAAAACGTTGCTCACCAATAGTTAGCTTCTCTCATCAAACTCACTACAGTTGATGGGCTATATTATGAGATCAACTATAATAACGTTGTTCACCAACAGCTGGCCTCTCTCATCAAACTTACTACAGTTGATGAGCTATATATGATGTTAGGCGATGATCACACAATCTTAAGACTGCAACCCGGTATTTATATGCTATCTAATCTAAACCCTCTCCTGAAAGCAATGCTTTCGCAGAGAACGCGGGAAATAGATTTCGTAGCTTTATTTACTGCAAAGTTACAGCCTTTTGATTACTTGTACTATCTCTGTGAAGATCTAGCAACATTCCAACTTAAAATCTAAGAACTTCGCCTTATATACTACTGGACCGGAACTTAATTCTGATTGGTCCTACGAACAAACACTTCGGCCATCTCCGTCTAATTCCGTAATTCAATGCAAACAACAATATGAGCGTCTACCTAACTATTAACGTTTATTTCTGGTTGTCAGCATTAGAAACTATGAAAACAAATTATATTATAACATAATCTCTTTTAAAATACTTACTGAGAAAGAGTATATATCTGTCTGACTTGAATATTATTGCTAGATAGACCAAATGCAAACTAACATTAAAGGGAAGTAACTTTGGTTATTTCAGCTAGGTTATAAACCTGACCATACGGCGTTATACATGTATTTGAAAGCGCGGACGACATACTCGTAGATATATATAGCCATGCATCTGTTTGAATTCTAAGGACAACATTGTTTTAGAACACTTTTAAACATGTATTTGAAAGTGCGGACGACATAGATTCACTAAACCAATGTTCTGACTACACCGATCTATTAGATGATTTATTTCAGAAATTGTATACTGGCGCCTTTTTATAAGGCATCATCTTTTTTTTAATACAACAAATCTTTCTAATTCCAAAGGTCATTGTTTGGAAACTGTTGATGATACAGATTTATGAGAGATCTTTAAAACACATTAATAAAGGGAAATACGACATCTACTGTTATATGAAATAAACACCTGTTTTAAAATACATTGTGTGCCCCCACGGGAAGTGCTAATCTCAATAGGTGTGACTAATAAAGTTGTAAACTAACAATTTTTTTATAGTGGCCAACTGACCCTATACTTCAAGCGATATCAAATGGTATCGAAAATATATTAATGTATGAATATAAGTTAATTCTTACATGTCAATATTGGGTTTGGTTATTGTGCGATATAATATTATTTTACGACTTTAGGTTATTTTAATCTGGATTGAAAAGTCAAACTAAAAAAGTTCGAATTGTGATATTTTAAACTAATCGCATATTAAATTGATAAGATATATAATTGTAAATATCAATCGTTGTTTTTAACAGCCACATATCTGGGATTCGCATTGCAAACCTTTTTCACAAATAATAATAATAATAATAATCATCATCATCATCATCATGAAAATATACTACTCAAATTTTAATAAGGGCCATATTTTCATTCATAAGATAACCCACTTAGATAACTGCACTTAAGTTTCAGTTCAAATATTTAATTCAGATAACTGAATTATGTATTTTGCAAATTAACAATAAAAAACCTAATGAATCATAAAATGTTCAAGATGTTTATCTAACCAATAATAATTGCAGACTACAAAGGTTAGCCTTATCAAATTTTGAGTAGTATATAAATTTAATATTTCACTTACCGATTTCTTTGCAACAAGCTCATAGTCAAGACTTTCGTCGAAAAAATCCCGCACGGTATATCCTGGGTATGAAAAGACAGGGTACAAAGTAAAGTTGTCCAAGTATTTCACCTAGGAATGTCCAACAACTAATGTCATGATTTATATAACAAAATTGAACACACAATGAAAATATCTAAGAATGACACACAAAATTAATTTAAAATTTGAAAAGCACATAAAATACACAGAAAAAATCCTATAACTGAATAGTATTTTTGCAATAACTATTAAGTGTTTATTGGAATAATTTTGCATTGACACAACGTACGGTTTTTATATCCACCTGAATAACTCATATATCACGCTTAAAAACAACCTGAAAATTATACTAATTGTATCTAAATTATAACATTAGAGGATATTAAGAAATTACTTAGCCGACTTCTTCAAACTGCATAAAACACAAACTTTTCATGTTGCTTTGATCGGTGTTTTTTTTCACAGATTGAAATTTGTATACATGATAAGTAATGCCTTAATTGTATTAAATAAGCTGTGAATAATATAATTAATGCATAAAACTACCGCAAACAACTCAGTGAAATTATTTATTTTTATAATCAATATCAAACATTTATTGAGTGATTTAAATATAAAGAGCCATTTAAATAATACCATGTTATCATAATAATATATTTTATTACTCCAAATGTCTTTAAGCATTATCGAGTTTCTATAAAACATAATGGGATATTTTCTCTTCTTGTTCTATATTGTCCGCAGTTTTCATAACCCTTCTTTATCTATGTCGATCGCACTTTTCAACGCTTTCTATATCGTCCGCTAATTGGACCGCAGTTTAGAACTAGCCCAAATCTTGCACAAGTAAAATAAAAGATGCTTAAGGTCTAGAGATAATTTCATATAATTATTTAATAGGCATGTTGTTTGTATTAGTTGTATGCATGCAGCAGTATTATGTCGAAAAATCAAACATCTGCAGAGGTTTAGAATGTTTAGTGTTTTTATTTCAAAGGTTTGCAATACATGTATCACAGGAAACATTTGACGTCGAAAAGACGTTGGATTGACGTCGGACCTCGACGTCGGATCAACGTTGGATTTTGGTTGGAAATGAAAGTTTTTAAGACGTCATTTCCCGACGTCGGATTGACGTCGGGTTCTGACCAAAATCCAACCACATTCCGACTAGAATCCGACCAAAATCGAACCTCTTTCCTCTTCCTTTTATAACTATCAGTGTAATAACACTTTATTAAAATACCATCAATGTGTTTTTGGAATTCATCTCTAAACCTCTCTTCTAAAAGTATGTGTTTTATGAGCAATGTATTATAACAATAGCCCAGTAACCAGACTTTTTTGGGACGAAACGTTTTTAATGAAAACATCTCCACGTGTCTTACACGTGTATTGGGCATGAATCTCGACAAGATTTAAGAAAAACTAGAATTTAACAACAAACTACGAATACGAAAAAACATACTTGCTTAATCCTTCTTCTCTGGCAAATATAAAATAATATTTTTTCCCATTCTGTGTTTGTTAAGCGATTTTGTCTTTGTTTCTTTGTTCAAAATGGCGCGGATTGTTTACATTTAGATTCGATTCCACAGGTTTCGATAATATCCCTTCCATTGAACAGCAAACCATTCAAATTTAGAAATAAATTCCTTTCGTATTTTTAATTGAATTTATGCATATGTATAGAAAATTTGGGAAAGAAATTAGTTATTCAAAAATAAGTTTTGCTAGTGGATTAAGAAGTCAAATATCTGACCAGAAACCGACGTCTAAATCCAACCTAAATCCAATGTCGTTCTGACGTCGGGTGTTTACTGGGTGTATTTTATGCAAACAGAAGAAGGTGTTTGATTGCCTTAAAATAAATGATTGGATTGTAATTTTACTATAACCTTCATTTAAACAGTGGCTACCTCCACGATATTTGTACATTGTAACTATGATATTGTTATATTTGAACATGAAATCAACTTAACAAACATTTTTCATTTTTGAAATGAGTTTGTGTTTCACTAAAATTTTCAATGAAATTTGATATATAATTAAAGTAGATATTTTGAACTCTGTTATCTTCCTTATTAAATATATTTTTGTGTTATAATAAAACTTGTTATTACTTTATAAAATGTATAACTTTCATGCTCCGCAAATTGGCAGGCATATGGCGTTGCGCTTGTCTCTAAATCTGCACATCTGTTTGTACTTCTGTCATCCACATCATGTGGCTCATATACTTTGTAAATAATCTTGCAAATTTCTCCTAACAGATGATTAGGCAGATATGTAGATGGTTGTACAAAAAGGACTTTTCTGAAACCATTTTTACTTCAATTATGGCCTTTTTTACAAACCGGAAGTGTTTCAAAATTTGGATTGGTACATATACAAAAACACCAGGAGCACTGTAGTTATGCAAGAAAATATCTTGCACGAGACATTCGGTAAAACTTGCCATATCTCTGCTAAAAATTGTGTTTTGTGGCCATCAGGAATATCTGCTGATCACCTGTAATATTTAGAAAGTTATCCCTCAGTAAATATGGAGATGCCTCAAAAACTAAGTTATTAAATCAACAAAGGGCCATAATTTTGATAAAAATGATTGCTGGAATAATTCCCATTGATATACACTACATTATCATCAATGAAACTTTGATAGGAATCCCCAATCTATCCAATGAAGAGTTATATAAAAAAAATCTAAATTAACGATATTAATATGTTGCATGAGTGTGAGATGAAGAAAAATCTTTTACGGAGGTTTAACTGATTTCGCAGAGTTATGGCCCTTTTTTAGTAATAAAATTTAATTTCGCAAACATTCACCAAATGTGGAATTTCTTTCAAACCTGCACAGATGATAGGGGTGAAGTTCTCTGTCACTGTGTTTATTTTGGGGTTGAAAAAAGTGAAATATGCACATCAGGAATGACGACATCCAGAATACAAGCCTCCCAAATCTCACCGTTCCAATGCGGTATCCCCTTAGGTTCTCTTTGTCGTTAGTTGTTTGTGACGTCCTATTTGAATTGAGATACTTGTAACAAACTCTCTCTCTCTCTCTCTCTCTCTCTCTCTCTCTCTCTCTCTCTTCTTTTTCGCTGCGTGGGGAGGCTGTGTTTTGTGAGTGTGGTGCCACGATTCCTGATATGCATATATTACTTTTTTTCAATAATGGCAAAATGCCGATCAGTGAAACTTTGCACAAATAAATGCTATTAATGTATCTTTATTTTGACTTTTACTTTCATATGAAACTTAATGTTGCATGTAACTTTGAAAGTACTTGTCCTATTCACTTAATACTTAAAACATATAATCTGCATGTACAAAGCCATAGGCGATAATAAGAATAATAACTCTTTTTTCACTATTTTTTTAGATTTGCCCCTTGCAAATGCAACTATAACATGAAACTTAATGTTGGCTATAACTTAAAACGTTCTTGTCCTATTTACTTAATACTTGGAAATATTTTATTTGCCTGAACACAGCCAAAGGTGGAACAAAAAGGATAAATCCTGTTTCATTACTCTTGAGTCACGCCCCTTTCAAATTCAATTTTAGGCGACACATGTTCCATGGAAAACCAAATTCTAGTTGATTTTGGAGTCAAAGGTCAAGATAACACTAATATTCGATTTGGGAGTGTTTTTGTTTAAAAATGGCAGTAAGGTCTGCGATAAAATAACCAAACTAAGTATTTGATAGCTCATGGTTAACAGATGATTCATTAATTTTAAGGTTTTCAAAAACTGAATACATGATTCTTTGCATCATAATCTTCTCTTCGATTTTTTCCAAGAAAACCGTTTATAGTATTGACGTGAAATACAAAATATTTCACCTTCATCAACAAAGCTTTGTCTGATAACAAAAATGATAACTCAAGATTATTTCTGAGTTATGGCCACTTTCAAATAAATTCAGCTTGAAAGATGATGTTGGTTGAAATTGAAAGATTACTCGAAATTGTGACATAAAGTATGAAAATTTATAATAATTTAGCACAAATATATTTTTCCAATAAGAAAGATAGCTCCCATACAAATATACGAGTTATAATTCTTCAAGCAGAAAATAAACACATCATCTTGCAATGCTTTTAGCCGAGAAAGTATAGGTAATGTTGCAATGAAATGGATGTGGACTATTAGCATTTCAGCTCAAATGATTATTCTCCCCTAAGGCTTTTACTTTTTGTTTAGTTATAATTTATGCCGAGATGATATCTTGAATGAATTAAAGTGAGAAAATAGATATTGTAGCTGGCTAAAATAAAATGTATACAGAAGATAGTTGCAAATATTTACGTTCTGGAAAAAATACGTGGTCTGTGACGGCATTTATTTGAAGCACCGGTCATTTTAATTTTTTTGCTGCGACAGGCTCGATAACAAACGACAAACAGCAAAACAATTTTTATATTATTTTTCTATAAAGCTTGAGATAAACAAAAGCATTTAATAAAATTTCAAGAAAATAGTGCACACTATAAATTAAAAGCGTTAGAGAAAGCCATAAAACTCATACATGTATTTTGATTATAAGCCATGTGGCAGAGTAAAGCAACAAAAAATTTAGAAGAGGATAATGTCTGAATGCTTTAACAAAGTTTGATAAAACTTCATGGTTTCAGAGAAGATATTGTTTTAGCAAATTGTTGTCAAACGGAAGTAGGAAAGACCAGACGCAATAGCTCACCATGCGACTTCGTCTTGAACGAACTAAAAACAGTACAGAACAGAGAAAACTGATATAAAAAAGTCTTATCCTCAAATGTTCAATAGCTAAATGTGTTTTCAGTTATCAATATACCGTGTTTTATTTATTCAAACCTCATCAGTTTAAAATAAAATTACGTTATTGTCAAAACTTTCTTTTATTCTATTTTATAACTGGTTTGGTACGATGTACTTTGGCCAGTGGCGTAAGTGCACACTATGTTTATAAACAACTCCTTTAGATGCGGAGTTATCAATGTCGACTCAGGAACTGTAACGTCGATCATGTGATCGCTGATGTAGCTGAGGTCAAGGACGTCGGTGAATCCTGGTCGGGTTCCTGCTATCACGCTGTACGACAGAGGAACGCCACTGACTTTATTAAAGACGTTTGTCCAGTTCAGATGAACTTTATTTCCTCTTCTGGTGATTGCAACAGCCCTTCCTAAAAATAATAATATATCCTGTTAAAACTAAACATACAAATCCTGCAGCTATGATATTTTCAAAAACTTATTTGATATATGCAGCTGAGATACAGTGAACGTCGAGAGACAGTGTATCGTTAGTGTGATTGTAGATCTACTTTAAGCTTTGAAAAATGATCATTAATCGTGGTCAAAATAAAGATACTGAATAGACATGATCGCGAACAGCAAATCGTTCTGAAATGATCATACTCTTTAATTTACCGTAATTTTTCCACAGTATTACCACCTCAATTTACCGTATTGATTCCAATATTTAACCAATTATCTATCAAGAGATATATAAACCCTAAATTGTAACGGACTGTCCTTGAAAGAATCTTAAATAGAATGGTGTCAATATAACCATAAGTGTCATTTCAAAACAACAAAACAGAAGGTATGGTATTTTATCATTTAAATAAATTTATTTATTCATTATAAAATTCTTAGCCACAATATGTACAGCAGCAAATGTATCAAATCAAATCGATAAGGTCAATACAAGAACTGTTAAACCAATTTCAGATTTGTGCATCCTCATTTGTTAAGAAACTGTGCCAATACGGTTGCTGAAATGTTTTAACGTTTTAAAGAATCCAACTTAATTCAAGACTGTTATAATTTTAAGGAAATCACGCTTACGTTAAGGACCTGCAGGAATAATAAATAAACGGTGTTCATACCCGTAAGAGCAGGTGCTGCACCCACGACAAGCATCGTAGTGTTAATAGCGTCACTGGTGTACAAACCCGAGTTGACCGCCCGAACCTCAGCCGTCAAGTTACCATCAACAAGGTGTAATCCTCTGTTTGCCGACATCTCTTTCGGTCCAGTACTTGTCCAGTCAACGATCGTAGAGTGTCCTCGCAGGAGTCGATACTCGAAGTGGTCAATTCCAGAGAGTTCTACAAATCCGTCCCACCTTAGCCACAGGTCAGAGCGATTGGATTGCACCGCAACACTGACGCTATCCGGAGTATCGTATGTGTAACAAGCATCGTTCAAAGGTACAAACGATACTGTTGCAGATTGCGTGTTCGGCTTATACAGTGAAACGATCAGTGGCCTGGATGACAACTCTGTCGAGATTTCTACATTGTTGACACATTTTACGGTTAGGTAAATCATTTCACCGTGTTGAAGCAGCATCTGATCTGATGTACACGATGTCCTTAACTGTATGAGCCAAGTTGATAGGATGTCGGATAATCCCGGTTGATGACCTACAAAATATATATTTTTTTTAAACTCCAATATTTATTCCATCGTTGAAAGATATAATGAATTATACAAGCGTACATTCTGAACTAAATATAAAATGCCAGTACACAAACAGGTTAGGTTTTTCTACTATGTCTGTCTATAAGGTAAAGCAAGATGCACTGTTTGATCAAAGATGTTTCAAAAGGGATGTAAAAAAATAGGAGAAAGATAGGATATGGGACTAGAAAGAGAAGAGGATAAAAAGAAAAAAAAGGAGAAAATATAAGTTTATATGATGTTCAACCTATGCACATTTTACGAAATGTTTGTCATGAAATCACGCGTTATATTTTTCTCATTAAAGAGAGGTGACATTCAAAATTGTAAGAAAACTGACCCAGTGAGCAGAAGCAGTACTTGGTTCCACTTTCGTCATCAGATACCTTCCACAAACCCTCAACTACGGTAAGGTTTTTAAGAACGCCGGTGTCATTGACTTGGGTAGTGTGTATCTTAGCTGACAAGTCTGCTAGAAGTGGAGCGGTATGGTCCATGATGACAGGCTCAGAATAAAACACAGTGTTCAGTCCGGCCATGTTTTCTGCAATCGCTGTTACGTACACTGGGGAGCCGTGAGGAACTTCAGCCTGTATCAAACCTTGATTTAACGTGTGGCTGATTCTCATCAACGCTTTAATCTGGAATCCGCCTTTCGTCTTTCCGGCTCCCAATTCAACCTATAAAGTATGTTTCATTAAGTCAAATATATTACTAAATTTACTTTGCATCTGTGTGCAAATACCATTTTTGTTTTCTAATAACTTTTTCTTAATAATATCAGCGTAATTAATTGTCAAATAATTAATTAATCCGGGGCTAGGCGGCGTGGGCAGTAATATGCAATCTCATTACTGCCCATGAACAGGCTCAATCAAACCGAGCCTGCAGTGTTTTCATATTTCATTGTCGTGTTCGGCGGTTTTCAAAGTTCCCTTTTCACCTAATTCAAAAAAAAATTAATTGTGATGAACATTTTAAACTGTACTATCCAGATAAGTGTATATTATAGATGAATTGACTACCTTGTACAATGAACTTTCTTTGTCAACCACAAAGACGCTATACGATACAAAAGAACGTGAAATCTGTCGAACTACTACAGCCGCCTGTTTGTCCTCTACTAATGCAGTACATTCTTTCACAGACATATCAACGGTAATGTAACTGTCACTGTTTATGTCTACAGAGGCATTAATGGTTTCTGTGGCTGATGACAGGAACTGGTACCCAAACTCTATCAAACCATCGTGGTTCTTCACTGTTGGAAGCTGCATGTGAAATCTGTTCATATGTAAGACAAGTTCTGGATTTCTATCAGTAGTCTGCAGATGTCCGGAAATCATATAGATATTATCCCCAGAAACATTAATTCTGGTCATTACTGCTTTTATTTTATCGCCATCAAACACTTCGTGAATTTCACTAATATCTGTGAAATTGATACATCTTAGACCCTTTGGAGCAGTATGATCAATTGTAACTTTATTAGAAACGACAACTTTACTGAAATGTCCAGCATTATCCTTGGCTTGTATT